>KZ308344.1:1057776-1133755 GCA_000376725.2 Ladona fulva | reverse complement strand
TTCTGCCGTTATTAACTTCGTTGTCAGGGAAGTTTAGACGTCATGAAAAGTAAATTTATGAAATCGTTACAAAAACAATACAGAATTGTAAGTAGACGAGTTAACTCCATATATTGGATCTTTCAGAATATATAAAATACCAGTGAAGTCTTTATTTCGCATAAATTAATCGTTAATCAATAATTTGAGTATGTTCAGTACCATTAAATGGTCAAAACACTCCATAGAGAGTATATATTAAGAATTACCACAAAGTTAATCCTGATTCTGTGTCGTCCATTAAATGGTAATGAAACCATTGGTATGACGATGGAACTGATGGGGAATAAAAGATTAGCAAACATTCAGAGGAAATGATTATGGATAACTCAAGCCGAGAAAGGAATATTTATGCAGTGATCTAATTGGAGAATTGGAATCAATGTAAGATATTATAAAACCAACATAAAATCCTCCTTAGGTTTTGGAATATATGTTTACTAGAGATGTGTTAGAGCCTTCACTAATGTGCGAATAGTTTTGTGTGTTTTATTGACAATTCCGGAGACTGTTACTGCTAGGATAATGATAGTCAAAAGTAATGTGAACTATTAACTCATAATGAACATTTGGTATGTAATCGTGCGGAGTATGCATAGTTAAGTGTTACTGATGCTTTGTGACCTTTGTAAGCTGGGGAGAGAAGTCAGAAAGCAATGATTTTTCAAAGTCGTACAGAATAATTTTGCCTGCAAATCAGTAAATATGTGGTTTTGGTATTGAATTTTAAGGGTCGACAAATTGTTTACACCCGGGCACAAGATAGGCTGGGCTTTGCCATTAATCGTAGCGAAATCATAGGATTTTGTTGTCAACGACTGCAAAAACGTTGTATATTTGCTTTATGAATTGGGTATTTCGTATTTGAGTAATGTCGTAATCGTTGCTTATTCAGATGTTCACATTTGTTTTATTCCTACCAAAACCTGATTATAATTCTTTCTCGTACAGTGTAGAGGGCCTAAGAACATCGACATTGGTTACTGCAGCTCGTTAGGAAGACGGAACTCCCGGGAAGGAGAACTGGTAAGTTTGAAATTCCCTATTATTCAGTCATGTTTAATAACTCATCGATAACTTAAATATAAATAATAATATTCCCTTAAAAGCACTCGTAAAATCTTCTGATACGACTATGCTGAGTTTTTGTAATGAATGTTTAACTTATTTTACGATAATGATAATACCGATAAGTTTACTATAAATAACAATATTCCCTTCCGTCGACGAGTTGACTCTGCAACAAATTGTTTTTCGACAAGTAATATCTTCGACAAGCTGTCTTTCGACGAGTCGTGTCAGCGACGAATAGTCTTTCGACCAAATGTCTCAGCGACGAAAAGTCTAGCGACGGGTAGTCCCATCGACCGGCTGTCCTTCGATCTACTGCCACCGAACCGCGGAAAATCTGCCGTAGCCGGGAATCGAACCCGGACCAACCACTTTTACGCGCTGGTGCTCTGTCCTCTAAGATACCAGGATCATGTTGTTTAGAGGACAGATCACCTGGCCGGAAAGTGGGAGACCCTGGTTCGATTCCCGTCTACAACAGAATGTTTCCCTTTCATTTCTTCATCTTATAACCAAAGTATAAATCTTTTAATATATATACTTTAATTCCTGGCGTACCTCATAACTTGCTTCATTAAATACCTCAACCTTCATGGAAAGATTTCTCGTAAATAATGTATTCTTTCCATAGAAGAGGCGCCATTTCCGCGAGGCATACATCGCCGCAGACGTAAAAGCCTGATAATAATGTAGACTCTGGGAACGATATTTTTACGATAATTTGATGGTGCATATTTACCCAGGAGAAGGTAATTCTAGAATGCTAAGCGACTTCCTTTTTCTTCGAAACTTTCTCCCATGGATTATTGAGTAATAAAAACTGCTCTCCCACTGATACCTTGAAAGAAGTAAAAAAATTAATGGCAGCCCCTGCGGTTGTCAGTCTCGCGAAGGTGAATAAAAATGGCAAGCATATTGCCATTATAATTTATAATGTTCGATATTTTCTTGTGTTCATGTAGGCTCATTGAGAATCGATCGCTTTATCCATAATGTCTTATTCAAAATACCGGAAAAATGGCCGGAAATTCATAACCTATAAATATTTATCTATCGAGGCGGTATTCTCAATCCGTCTATAACGATGGAGTGATACCCTTTAATTTATTTATGGGAAATATCTCCTACTACAAATTTAGTTCTTGCCTAGGTCTAAATAAGGAGAGTGAAACTCCTTTTCGTCTTGTTTGGCACGCGATGTCACGTGAAGTATTTTTGGCATGTTCTAACGCTTAAGAAATCAACTTTTCCGAGTAATACACCCCTTTTCAATCATTATCATTTAAGAAAACAATAACCCCGCGATTGAAAGGTTTGTTGCACAAATTTGATACTATTTTGGAAGCGAATGCATAAGTAAACAATTATTTTCGTGCATAAACCTATCTTATTTAAACAGGTTACAGGTCAAGATTAACCGAGAAAAATCTTCCCACTGTAATGAATGTTCAAATAGTTATATCCAAATCTTGTGAAACTATCTGGTGGTTAAGATAGCAAGTGTTAGGGTCAGAAAGCGTAACAAATCATAAATGCTTAAAACTTGGTAGTTTATTCTTAGTATATAGTTCATCATAAACTATCAAATTTTTTGTTGAACTATCAACAAATCGCGTGAATTCAGCGTCATAGTAAATGGCCCGCAACTGTGATGAGTTTGACAGCTCTGGTCTAATAAAACACCCCTATCGGGTATCGCTCCTCGACGACTTTACATTTGAAATTGAACTGAAATTGAATTGAAACCAATCTCAAAATTACTCCTCAATGCAACGTTCCTCAATGCGAATGGTGTGTGGTTCGAACCCTAAAATCTCAAGTTTACCGACGAAAGACAAAAAATCAGAGCGTACACCACTTTTGTAGTGCAGAAACTCTCCTAACAAATCGAGCTTTAAGTAAAGATATAGCTTCGAAAGCCCATCTAAATCAATTAATAAGACAAGATCCATGCTGTTGATAGTCATTTTGTGTTAATTTTCACCTCGTGTGATTGCGTTTGCCTACCAATTGAAATATTTCCATCCTAAGCCCTCCCCGTCAAGTCTGAAAGGAGAATGGGCGATCTGGTTGCTTCTTGGCTTCTTAAAAATATTTTTTTCTTTCTAAATTTTTTTTGCTATGGTTATAAAGCACTTTGGCAATTACGTTTCCTTTTATGCATATTAAAATGCGAAGATAACTTCAAACTTGTGAATAAGACTACGTCTGATATAAAAAAAAGTGAAAAGGCCCTGCAGATTATAGAGTTGTGTTGACATAAGTGATGGAAGAAACTTGTTAGCAGTTGGGGGTCCTAAAGAAAACAAATACTACTTACAATTCGCCATATCAGGCCGGCTCAACGGCATTAATAATCATGAAGAAAGTTCTTGGTTTATCATATGGTTTCCCAAAGTTAATTTGATGTGTTCAATGTTAGCTCGCTTGGGAACTTAAATTGAATAGGAAATATATTGATAGAATTCATAACAGTATGAATGAAGAGTATTCTAAATATTTAGGCTTTTTATGCTGATGAATGCATTCTTAAAGAAATATTTCTTGCATGGTGTGGTGGGAAGTTTCTGGTAGTAAGTCGATGTGCCGCTGAGGTTAAGTTTTTGAACACATTATGGACATCACCACAGTACAAAATACATATATCCTCCCAATAGAAGCTGGTATACTTTAGCAATAATAGATCTTTCTTTTCATTTCGGAAGTTCAGTTGTATCTAGAGCAAGAAATTTCGGAAATTCAGTTGTATCTTGCTCACAAAGCATTCCCTTAACAGTGTGAGAGAGACGCGGCATGGTAGTTCAGTGCCTGGGTTCGAGTCCCAGTCGTGTCGCTATTTGTCACACTTGTTATTCCTTTGGGATTTCCGTAGGTTTTCAACCCAATAAGATACCTTCCTTTCATTTAATCCTTGTGATTTCCTTGGGGGAAAAGCCTCAATAAATACCTGCTTTGTGAGTTGGGTGCCTCTGTGAGGACCTCGGACGGCAGGTTGTGCCACTGTGTGGAGACTGTCCGTCTTGCGTACAAAGCATTCCCTTAACAGTGTGAGAGAGACGCGGCACGGTAGTTCAGTGGTTAGAATACCTGCCCGGAAAGTGGGAGACCTGGGTTCGAGTCCCAGTCCCAGTCGTGTTGCTATTTTTCACACCTGTTATTCCTTTGGGATTTCCGTAGGTTTTCAACCTAATAAGATACCTTCCTTTCCTTTAATCCTAGAGCAAGGAGTTAGTTTAGTGGGATTTGGAGAAGTTAAACAACGAAACTAAGACATTATTCTATTAGAATCTCCTATAAAAATTCTTTTTAAGGCGATTCTGATATTCTATGAGGAAAAGAATACTTTCCACTACATTTTTTCCTCGAAATAGTAAAACGAATCATGGAAGGACATACACAATGCGAAAATCTGTTAGCAGAATCTTTGGTAGTTAACCGCTAAAATATGTTAGAAAGCACGGTATCGGCGATATACACCAGACAAATTAAAACTCAATTAAAGTTTTTGGGTGTTTAAAAACCCCATTGAACAAGCGTTGAATTTCCAGATCATACTTCGTTACGACATTCGGTTAATCTATTTTTTGACTGGCACATCTTCTGGATATTCTACTTTCCGAAATTTTCTATATCAATGCGATAACATCAACTTCTAAAGGCTGAAACCGATCGTTGCCAAGGAGAAACGGACATGAAAAAGTCTGACGGAACCGGGACTCGAACCCAGGTCTCGTGTCCCGGTTCCGTAAGACTTTTTTCATGTCCGTTTCTCATTGGGAATTTTCCTAGGTGCACGCCTTATCGTGCCAAGTCACCTAAACCTTTTTCCTTGTACGATCGTTGTTGTTTGACGACGAAAAAGTCACCTTCTTCTCCTCACATACCCTTCTTCTCTTTCCAATGTCTCTCTCTCTCCATCTCTTTCTCAACATCTCGGCTTTTTTACGAGATATATTTTTTTTTCTTTTTGAAATCTCGGTCGTTTCCCTCTTGCCATTATTTCCAGGCCTTTTCTTCAACTCCTTTCACTTCATCATTATAGGTCATCGACACATTAATGGCACTTACAGCCTCTCTTCGCCGCCGCAAATATAAAGGGGGGCTGTTTTCCCCAAGAGATTCCTTTTCAGATTATCTATTTTTCTCTTTTTCCGCCCCAAAAAGGCGCTCGGGAATAAAACATAATCAAAATATGATTCGGTAGAGGGGTTGACGTCATCCGAAAATTTTTTCACGAACTTTTTTATAAACACTGCAAATAGGTAAGCCTCCTTCAACATCTCATCTTTTATCAGGGTCGAGTACGAAAAAATATACCCTCTATACCTTTGGTATCTCCTGCTATAAAAACGTTTCCCTCGATTATCGCTGCGTTAAGAAAGAAGTTCAAAATTGACATTTTAGATCACGTTGAGGTCATTCGACGTAGGCAGTGTGACTATCAATTGATTAATGTGCATCTGTTTCTTGCTAAGTCCCGCTACAATTTCCCTTTTTTTACAGCCTCCTTCATATTGTATTAGCATATTTACTTAGAAATAATTTTCTAATGCTTATATTTATTGTCTAATTCACTGAAAATTTGGCTTACGCTACACAATATTTTTTCACATTCCCTGGAACACAAATCTGGTTAAATAGGTAATTGCAGAGGAGAAACATTACATAAATAATTGAGCATCTTTAAAATAGCATTTTTAATGAAAGACTCATCCTTCGTTAGTATTTTTTCACATTCAACAGTAGCTTAACGTAGACGGGGAATCGTAGGAATCCTACGCCTTGATATTAGACTTCCTGCAGCATGCAATCGGGGTTTGAAATCTGTTTTTTAAAAGCATACCCGTTGGACTTTAATGACATTAATAAGCTTTTTTATGCTTTATCGACAGGTGTGCTCGTAAAAGTTTATTCTAATGCGATGTTTAAACGTCTGTTTTTATTAATCTGTATCATCGGTAATATCTTCACGGATAAAATTACAAAACCATTCACGTCTATAAAAACGTTTTTTATACAGTTTTCAGTTATATACAGTTCCGCTATTGTTTAAGGGTTTCTTACAAAATAAAGTAAAATGCAGCTTTTGATGCTCTGCTAACTGCTATGTGTCGGATCTTTTCCATCCCCAGTCGTAATGCAACCCACTATAGGCAATCCTTCCCCTCGGTTGTTATACCAAAAATGTGTTTATATATTGTATATATAGCCGTCCTTCTTCCACCCGCATATGTCTCCCTTGTATCTATGGGGATTCCTTTTGACACTCTTGTTTGCGATGACAAATTCTGTGAGAAGGAAACGAAATATCGCGAACCACAGCAATCTCCATCCTATTTTAGGAGGTGATTCTTGCTTTGAGATTGGACGAGATATTCCCATTAGTCTCATCTCAGGGCAGAGCGTAAGATTAGAAAAGAAGCTTGGTGGTGCCCACTTTCGTTACAATTTGTATCAACTTGCAAAAATACGGAATAAACCAGAGTGGCAGAGCCTGTTATTGTATTAGGTAGGCGGTTTGAAATCAAGGGATCGATATAACTACTCCAGTCTTTAAAATGTTTATAATTTAATACATAATTAATAAAAATAAGTGATAGATGAACAGATAGTGATGATAGATAAATAGAAAATCATCGTTTTCCTTTGTGTAAATTGTGCATATATTTCGGAAATAAAGTAAGAGGTTGCATTCTAGCTAAGAAAAAAATTCATATTCCTTAGAAGAGCATTACATGTCAGCGGCTTAGGTTCAGTTGTGTGGGTATTTCATCAATCTGGAAGCAATAACGTAACAAAACCCAGATAGCAGTGTTACAAAACTTTTTTTTCCAAAGTTTATTCTTTATCATTTCCACAGTGGAAAAATTTCAAAAAGTTGAGGTTATTCTTGTTAGGGATCTTTCTTACCTCACTCGTCTTTTCAGGTAAGAATTACACCGAAATACACTATAATTTAAAACACATATTTTCGAAGAATTCCGTCTAGATCACACGGAAAAGTATCATCTGATAATCAACTGATATAAATAGCTACTCAAGAGAAGCTTTTATTCTCCGAATCAACGAAAAATAAGATCCTTGTGTTCCTCCGGGCTTGAGTTTCACCTTTCGTAATTGGTACGGATTTGCGGGCGAGGTATTATGGCTTGCAATTTTAGTGTCTGGTAACCTAACCTCTGAAGCGTTGTGGCGGTAATGGCGGGAAATGGCGGTGGAGGGTAGCGACATTTTCTTTGGTTAACTTATTGTGCGCGAAACTGGCAACAGCTTTTTTAATCAGCGAAACGGAAGCACGGCATCACTCTTCCTTGCCTCAGCGTCGTAACTTACCGCCTTCAAATTAATTTAGATCGTTTTTCCACCAAGTTTTTTCCTCACCTATTCCATTTCTTAACACTTCTTCCAATGCTTTGTCTTTAACCTTCCTTTCATAGCGTTCTTTCTCTTTTCTTCCTCATTTTTGCCTCTTTAATATCTTTCCCTCGACCTTGCTGTCCCTAATTCCATAATTTTATACCTAACCTCTACTCTGTACATTGCTTCCCCCTTCTTCCATATTCACGCCATTTTTTTCGTCTATCTCCTCTCCTCTCGCACCCTTTTAATTTTTTCATTTCCTCATTTTCCTTTTGCAAATTTAATCCCAACCAGCGTTTCTTTTAACATATATCATCTTATCTCGAAACACACTAGCTCATCTAAACCTTTTCATTTAATAATTTTACGTGCCCTTACATGGAGAAATCTCTAAATTTAGTTCTTATCTCTTCTTTCATTTTGTTAATGTTATATCTCGTTCCTCATCGCGCGTTTAATTTAACTTCCTCTCCACTTTCCTTTGTTATCAGATCTCCAGTCATTTTAGCTCGAAGAAGCAGCTTGATAAGCGTATGATCTCTTTTACACGAGGGACCTGCTTCTTTAATTTTCTTTCCTCTGGAAAAATATTTCATCGCACTCTCAGTCTCGGGTACTGCGGAGGCTAATTCCCGTATTTTTTTATAAGGAGATTGCTCGGGAAAATAATGAAAAATTTTAAGGTGAGAAAGCCATGAATTTATTTGGTAAAGTACGTTACTTTTTGTATCAATGAAGGCCGTTTTCCGATATAAGCGTTCCTCCCTTTTGCTGCAGAACCTTTTAATCAAATACATCATTTTCAATTTATGCTTCGCTATTCTCTTATTATGCCAATCTTTCTAACTCAATAACACTATAAGGGTCACTCCATGCTCACTTATGTATACACGAAAGTTTTTTAATCATATTAATTATAATCAGTTATTATACTCTTCCACAAAGAATGTACGTAAAATAGGTTTTCGTTACCTGCAGAGATTGTTTCTTTTACAAAATTAAATTAGAAATAATGGTCCTATGAATTTGAGACAAGTGCCAAAAGAAAGGAAAATGACCATAAAATCTTATTTTAAACGTGAAAAATTCATATAAATTAGAAATTGCGAGAACTTTGATAAAATAGACGGAAAATTCGTAACTTCTTTGAGAAATAAACAACCCATCCCTTTGACGACCAAAGCAATCGTTGAACATATATTTCCTTAGTTACCTCATATAAATACATGAGGATAATCAGTTAATATAATTTTTCATACGAAATGTACGTAAAATAGGTTTTCGTTACCTGTAGAGGTTGTTTCTTTTACAAAATTAAATTAGAAACAATGGTCCTACGAAATTGAGACAAGTGTCACAAGAAAGGAAAATAATCATAGAATCTTATTTTAGTCGTGAATCATTCATATAAATTCGAAATTGCGAGAACTTTGATAAAATACACGGAAAATTCGTAAAATTTTTCGGAAATAAACAACCCATCCCTTTGACGACCAAGGCAATTGTTGTACATTGATTTCATGAGATATCCCATATAAATGCACGGGGATAATCAGTTAGTATACTTTTCCATAAGAAATGTACGTAAAATAGGTTTTCGTTACCTGCAGAGGTTGTTTCTTTTACAAAATTAAATTAGAAACAATGGTCCTACGAAATTGAGACAAGTGTCACAAGAAAGGAAAATAATCATAGAATCTTATTTTAGTCGTGAATCATTCATATAAATTCGAAATTGCGAGAACTTTGATAAAATACACGGAAAATTCGTAAAATTTTTCGGAAATAAACAACCCATCCCTTTGACGACCAAGGCAATTGTTGTACATTGATTTCATGAGATATCCCATATAAATGCACGGGGATAATCAGTTAGTATACTTTTCCATAAGAAATGTACGTAAAATAGGTTTTCGTTACCTGCAGAGGTTGTTTCTTTTACAAAATTAAATTAGAAACAATGGTCCTACGAAATTGAGACAAGTGTCACAAGAAAGGAAAATAATCATAGAATCTTATTTTAGTCGTGAATCATTCATATAAATTCGAAATTGCGAGAACTTTGATAAAATACACGGAAAATTCGTAAAATTTTTCGGAAATAAACAACCCATCCCTTTGACGACCAAGGCAATTGTTGTACATTGATTTCATGAGATATCCCATATAAATGCACGGGGATAATCAGTTAGTATACTTTTCCATAAGAAATGTACGTAAAATAGGTTTTCGTTACCTGCAGAGGTTGTTTCTTTTACAAAATTAAATTAGAAACAATGGTCCTACGAAATTGAGACAAGTGTCACAAGAAAGGAAAATAATCATAGAATCTTATTTTAGTCGTGAATCATTCATATAAATTCGAAATTGCGAGAACTTTGATAAAATACACGGAAAATTCGTAAAATTTTTCGGAAATAAACAACCCATCCCTTTGACGACCAAGGCAATTGTTGTACATTGATTTCATGAGATATCCCATATAAATGCACGGGGATAATCAGTTAGTATACTTTTCCATAAGAAATGTACGTAAAATAGGTTTTCGTTACCTGCAGAGGTTGTTTCTTTTACAAAATTAAATTAGAAACAATGGTCCTACGAAATTGAGACAAGTGTCACAAGAAAGGAAAATAATCATAGAATCTTATTTTAGTCGTGAATCATTCATATAAATTCGAAATTGCGAGAACTTTGATAAAATACACGGAAAATTCGTAAAATTTTTCGGAAATAAACAACCCATCCCTTTGACGACCAAGGCAATTGTTGTACATTGATTTCATGAGATATCCCATATAAATGCACGGGGATAATCAGTTAGTATACTTTTCCATAAGAAATGTACGTAAAATAGGTTTTCGTTACCTGCAGAGGTTGTTTCTTTTACAAAATTAAATTAGAAACAATGGTCCTACGAAATTGAGACAAGTGTCACAAGAAAGGAAAATAATCATAGAATCTTATTTTAGTCGTGAATCATTCATATAAATTCGAAATTGCGAGAACTTTGATAAAATACACGGAAAATTCGTAAAATTTTTCGGAAATAAACAACCCATCCCTTTGACGACCAAGGCAATTGTTGTACATTGATTTCATGAGATATCCCATATAAATGCACGGGGATAATCAGTTAGTATACTTTTCCATAAGAAATGTACGTAAAATAGGTTTTCGTTACCTGCAGAGGTTGTTTCTTTTACAAAATTAAATTAGAAACAATGGTCCTACGAAATTGAGACAAGTGTCACAAGAAAGGAAAATAATCATAGAATCTTATTTTAGTCGTGAATCATTCATATAAATTCGAAATTGCGAGAACTTTGATAAAATACACGGAAAATTCGTAAAATTTTTCGGAAATAAACAACCCATCCCTTTGACGACCAAGGCAATTGTTGTACATTGATTTCATGAGATATCCCATATAAATGCACGGGGATAATCAGTTAGTATACTTTTCCATAAGAAATGTACGTAAAATAGGTTTTCGTTACCTGCAGAGGTTGTTTCTTTTACAAAATTAAATTAGAAACAATGGTCCTACGAAATTGAGACAAGTGTCACAAGAAAGGAAAAT
Organism: Ladona fulva; assembly: GCA_000376725.2. Lineage (NCBI taxonomy): Eukaryota > Metazoa > Arthropoda > Insecta > Odonata > Libellulidae > Ladona > Ladona fulva. Next base: position 1,122,702 of record KZ308344.1, on the reverse strand, counting down.
AATCATAGAATCTTATTTTAGTCGTGAATCATTCATATAAATTCGAAATTGCGAGAACTTTGATAAAATACACGGAAAATTCGTAAAATTTTTCGGAAATAAACAACCCATCCCTTTGACGACCAAGGCAATTGTTGTACATTGATTTCATGAGATATCCCATATAAATGCACGGGGATAATCAGTTAGTATACTTTTCCATAAGAAATGTACGTAAAATAGGTTTTCGTTACCTGCAGAGGTTGTTTCTTTTACAAAATTAAATTAGAAACAATGGTCCTACGAAATCAAGAGAAGTGTCAAAAGAAAGGAAAATGATCATAGAATCTTATTTTAGTCGTGAATCATTCATATAATTTCGAAATTGCGAGAATTTTGATGAAATAGACGGAAAATTTGTAATTTTTTTGGGATGTAAACAACCCATCCCTTTGACGACTAAGGCCATTGTTGAATGTTGATTTCATGAATGATCCCATATATGTGCACGGGGATAACCATTTCTTATAATTTTTATAAGACATTCACGTTAAGTAGGCTTTCATGACTTGAAAACAGTAGAATAAATATTATAAATAATGGTAAGAAATATATTAAGTTATTATGATCTTACGGCAGAATGTTTTTGTGCTTAGGAGGAGCAGATATATACGATAATAGAAAATTTTTAAACTAAATGAAGTCCCGCCATGCTTGACGGGGGCGTTTACTAGTCATAAATATAAAAAGCAAATGTCTGTCCGTCCCCCTATTTATCTCAGAAACGGCTTGACTTAGAGATCTGAAACAAACGGAATTCTTTTTCTACGATGCTGAAACCCCCAGGAAAACTATTCCCATCTCTGTAAAGACCCGGGTTCAAACCCAGGAGTACAAAATACGTTTCCGTTGTGTGTGTGTAACATTCCTTTATACAAACCGCTATCTTGCAAGAAACGTTCCTGACAAGCAATTGTAGCATAAAGATCTTATGCTACCTCGGTAGACAACGGCAACGAATAAAATTCACTTTCTGCTGGAAAAGCTATGCTCGTGGGTCCTGAGGTCGCGGTGTCTTATGCAGGGTTTTTCATGAAGCAATTCTAAGCTCACGTTTTACTTAAATTCGCTGGCTAGCGAAGAGCATATGGCTCGGATGGTTCGGTGTCACTTGGTCGAAGGACAACTGGTCTGCCCCGGAACCGGCTCGGATTAAGATAAGGTGTATAGGTAAACTCATTTGATGTTTCAAGTTGTTATGGAGGATTGTAGAAAATTAGGTCTTTTGAATATTCTGTAGTTTTAACTCGAATCTTTTGGTTATTTTATTTCGGGTTCTAGAGAGAGATGTTATATTATAGTATTGAACACCCTGGAAGTATTAGCGTGATATCGAGCGTTCAAAATCTCTTTGACGGTTTTGCTTCCGAATCCATGCAGCCTCTGTAGGCAGTATTGATACGTATAATTCCAGATGGGTGGTGCATGTGTGAGCATCGGTCGTGATATAGATTCTTTCTCGGTGGATGTTGATCAGGAGCTCTTCTCAGATATTCAACCGGATAAGAGTGTCGGATAGTTCCAACATTTTGGCGAATACCTCCGCTGCCATTTTCAAGAAATTTCAAGAAGAGTTGAGTAAAAAGTTCTAGGGTTACTACCCAGGTGAGTTCAGGTGACAAAGTCGCCGACGTTTCGATGGCTAGCTCCGCCATCTTCCTCAGGGCTGCTGAGATCGAGAATCAAGAAGAGTTCCTGAACTGGCGAGCAATTATCCGCAAACGATTTGTTGTTTAAGCACGTAAGTGTTCAGAGGAGCCGAGAGAATAAATCGAAGAGATCTCCGAACGATTATCACAAAACCTAGAAGCCAAACTGTAAAGGATCAGAAAAATACAAAAAGAATGCAAGCTAACATGGAATCATTACAGCAGGAGATCCTCGTCCATCGACGTGAAATTAAGACATTATAATACTGCCGTAGTTAAAGGAAGCACTGTAAACAATCGAAACAAAATAACGTCGCAGATGAGCAAAAATTAAAGAAATAGAAAAACAGGAACGGAAGCCTTAATTTAATAAGTTCACAGATAAGATCAGAGAAACGGTCATGGGAAAATAAGAATGACATGACATTTTACGGACACATTTCAAGGATGAATGGGATCTTGCTTGAGTAGATGTCTTTGAGAATCTTGAGGCAGATTCTCAAAGACATCTACTCAAACAGGAGAAAAACAAAGTGGATAGAAGAAATCGAAGAAGACTTCAGAAAATCAAACATGACAATAGGCGGTATAGAAGATCGGAAAAAATAGGAAAACATCGTAGAGGACAAATTTGGAACCACGACAAAGGGAAAGAAGACAGAATGTAAAGGACAGAATAGCGAAAGAAACAACACAGTGAAAATGTGAAGAAACGTTTGGTAGAAGGAATTAACATAAATCATCAGAAGGGATTCGAATTCATCCGGAGGCCCTGCTCACCCTATCAAGGTTGGTCCTCAAACGCGAATTCATTTTAGCTGTCTACGAACTTTAAAAATATTATTACCATGACCCTTAAGAAATATTTTTATAATTAATGAGCTGCTTGAATTACGCAACCTCTTATGTCTATAAGCCAATTATAATCTATTTTATAATTAATTAAAATGTACTTTAGCAGTGATATAAAATCTACATCTACATAAATACCCTGCAAGCCGTATTTCGGCGTGTGACAAAGAAGAAATGTATACAATTTTGATAAACGAGGATTTTACCGTGTCTGGTTGTATTATTATCACTACATATTTTTTCTTATTCACCATCTTTAACATCTTTACTAAAGTGTTCTTATTGAAAAATCATTATTTTTATTATTTTCCCTTGCCTACACCCCTCCAACGAGACACTCCCCAAAATATACAATTAAAAAATCAAAATTGGAAACTAAGAGAGATAAAATACAACATATTGATTTAGAGTAAATATCAGGCAGCGTGAGGGGGAGGAAAAGAGTTGTTGCGGAGAGCGATAAGCGATAAAGGGGTCCAAGCGCCTCCCCCTATCCCTCACGTGAATATATATACAAAAAAGATGAATATGTAATAAAATGGGGACACGATAAGAGCTTAACAAGTACCTACCCGCTTACCGTTAAAATAATAATAATAACAATATACTATCACTCGGAAGCACTCTCTACCCACTTCATGTTACGATTAAATATTATTTTGCCAAAGTACGTGTATTTATAAAATTTTCAATTTACTCTATTATTTTCTTCAGGTTAGATATGTTCCGCTTTAAATATTTTTGGAAAACTATTCAAAGGATGTTCACAATTATCGATTAAATTTTCAAATACCTGAAGTAAATAAATTTATTGATTTATAACATTTCCTGAACGTTCCTTTAAATATAGGCCTATGCGAAAATGTGTAGAGTAGTCAGCTCTATCCCGGACGAGCAATTCTATTTCATTACCTCTTTGGAATGATGATAGTTGCGCTTTAAGCGAAATCCCTAGATATCGCTCAATTTTCATAGCAGCCGCTTTCTAGTCGAATTACGATATTTTTTGTTTTCTTTTGCCCTCTCAACAGCACTTTAGGATTATTTTCTACACCTGCTGCCCTCTCTTCCGACTGACAAAATTACCATTGCCTGCGTAGTATATCCCACGAGAGCTCTACATTGCACAATTTAGGCTCTCGTGAAGGTAGGCGTGAAATAGTGGAGGCTAATACGGCACAGAGTTCTCTATCTGAACAGACAAAGAATTATGATAGCAAGAAAAATAGATAAAAACTATAGGAAGACAACTGAAAAGCAAACGCAAGTACCAACAACCTTGTATGTATCAGTGGCTACTCTTTCTCCGGGCTTAGCGAGCGCGGTTTTCGAGACCAGAAGTCTTAGAGATTTCGCGATATTATAGAGAGAACGAATAGCTATTACGGTACTATTTTTCCAGATAGTACTAAATATACCAATCAGGTAGCCAATTAGGGAGTTCGATGTTTTCACGTACCCTGCCATTCGGATTATTGCGGCTCGCGGAGTACTTATGAAATGTAAATGTAAAATGTAAATATAAATCTCCCCGACAAGCGAAATATTCCAGGTTTGAGTGCTGTCATACTTTTTTCATGTCCGTTTTTCCTTGGGATTTTCCTAGGTGTACGTCTTCATATGCAAAGTTGCCTTTATCCTTTTCCTTAGTAAAGTATCCCTAAAACTAAGATACACATGGGTACGAACGTATTTGGAATTATATGAACATGTCTCTTTCGGTCGTGCTGAGCCTGGGCTTCTCTATTGGGGGGTTATTGCTTTGTCTCAGGGTCGTAACCATAATGTCAGATCTCATCAGCTGTGATTACTCAGGACGGGATTGTTGGATCGTCGTAAACTTCCTGAGAAAGCTCCCTAAAAACACCAAAAACACAGAGTTCCATTTTCAACGAAGGATCTCAGCACGTGCCCTCGCCTGCATGAATTTCACCTAAAAGATTGAAAGTGAGGAATGAAAAACGCATGGTCACATGTGAATGAAGAAATAAAGAAGAAAAGTGTACCGTTGCAGGTACTCAAACCAGAATCTCCTCCAGAGCATACCAGAGTCTTCGGTGTCTATGGAACACACCATGTCCCATCGTAGCTTCAGAAATCGCAGGAGTAATTGTTCCGTCGCTGTAGCTTGATTTGCTAGAGCAACCACCCGTAAAGTGGAAAATCTTGGTTCGAATCTAGGCTGCGGAAGAGTTTTCCTCAAGAAGTATAAAACTCAATCTTATCTTCCATTGACGACTCCAGTTTTACCCCCAACCCCTCCTCCCACACTCAACATTATCTTTTCCCTCCCTCCTCTAAATATATATATATCAACCAATGCATTCTACCAGTTTTGATANTATATATATATATATATATATATATATATATATATATATATATATATATATATATATATATATATATATATATATATATATATATATATATATATATATATATATATATATATATATATATATATATATATATATATATATATATATATATATATATATATATATATATATATATATATATATATATATATATATATATATATATATATATATATATATATATATATATATATATATATATATATATATATATATATATATATATATATATATATATATATATATATATATATATATATATATATATATATATATATATATATATATATATATATATATATATATATATATATATATATATATATATATATATATATATATATATATATATATATATATATATATATATATATATATATATATATATATATATATATATATATATATATATATATATATATATATATATATATATATATATATATATATATATATATATATATATATATATATATATATATATATATATATATATATATATATATATATATATATATATATATATATATATATATATATATATATATATATATATATATATATATATATATATATATATATATATATATATATATATATATATATATATATATATATATATATATATATATATATATATATATATATATATATATATATATATATATATATATATATATATATATATATATATATATATATATATATATATATATATATATATATATATATATATATATATATATATATATATATATATATATATATATATATATATATATATATATATATATATATATATATATATATATATATATATATATATATATATATATATATATATATATATATATATATATATATATATATATATATATATATATATATATATATATATATATATATATATATATATATATATATATATATATATATATATATATATATATATATATATATATATATATATATATATATATATATATATATATATATATATATATATATATATATATATATATATATATATATATATATATATATATATATATATATATATATATATATATATATATATATATATATATATATATATATATATATATATATATATATATATATATATATATATATATATATATATATATATATATATATATATATATATATATATATATATATATATATATATATATATATATATATATATATATATATATATATATATATATATATATATATATATATATATATATATATATATATATATATATATATATATATATATATATATATATATATATATATATATATATATATATATATATATATATATATATATATATATATATATATATATATATATATATATATATATATATATATATATATATATATATATATATATATATATATATATATATATATATATATATATATATATATATATATATATATATATATATATATATATATATATATATATATATATATATATATATATATATATATATATATATATATATATATATATATATATATATATATATATATATATATATATATATATATATATATATATATATATATATATATATATATATATATATATATATATATATATATATATATATATATATATATATATATATATATATATATATATATATATATATATATATATATATATATATATATATATATATATATATATATATATATATATATATATATATATATATATATATATATATATATATATATATATATATATATATATATATATATATATATATATATATATATATATATATATATATATATATATATATATATATATATATATATATATATATATATATATATATATATATATATATATATATATATATATATATATATATATATATATATATATATATATATATATATATATATATATATATATATATATATATATATATATATATATATATATATATATATATATATATATATATATATATATATATATATATATATATATATATATATATATATATATATATATATATATATATATATATATATATATATATATATATATATATATATATATATATATATATATATATATATATATATATATATATATATATATATATATATATATATATATATATATATATATATATATATATATATATATATATATATATATATATATATATATATATATATATATATATATATATATATATATATATATATATATATATATATATATATATATATATATATATATATATATATATATATATATATATATATATATATATATATATATATATATATATATATATATATATATATATATATATATATATATATATATATATATATATATATATATATATATATATATATATATATATATATATATATATATATATATATATATATATATATATATATATATATATATATATATATATATATATATATATATATATATATATATATATATATATATATATATATATATATATATATATATATATATATATATATATATATATATATATATATATATATATATATATATATATATATATATATATATATATATATATATATATATATATATATATATATATATATATATATATATATATATATATATATATATATATATATATATATATATATATATATATATATATATATATATATATATATATATATATATATATATATATATATATATATATATATATATATATATATATATATATATATATATATATATATATATATATATATATATATATATATATATATATATATATATATATATATATATATATATATATATATATATATATATATATATATATATATATATATATATATATATATATATATATATATATATATATATATATATATATATATATATATATATATATATATATATATATATATATATATATATATATATATATATATATATATATATATATATATATATATATATATATATATATATATATATATATATATATATATAGTAAAGGAGGGGGGGGAAATAGGACCACGAAGAGGAATATCGTTATTTCACCGTCTCTATGAGTAAGAAATTTCTAAAGTCATAACCAACGGAAGACCTGTTAGCTGTTTAGTTTTAAACGTAATTCGCAGCCTGATTGCTTTTGAAGTGTACGGTGCTGTAACGAGTTTTTGAAGTGACTGCACGGTTCCATTCGACCGACGATTGGATGGGGAATAAGACCACTTAAGATGCTGAATGGATCCAATTCATTGATGCATAGATTAGTAGATTTTCTGCAATTCAATACATTAAATTATAAATGTATCATATTTTTATTATTTGTAACAATTCAGTATTTTGGAATTCTTTTGACGATACTTTTAAAATTGGAACACAAATTTCTTTAGTGTGACTCCCTTTCATCAAGTTAAGTTTAGATACGTAGATGTAGACCTTATCTTCTTCGTTTTTTTCATCCTACTGATTGAGCTATAAGAAAGTACTGACGTGTAATGTTTGATTGATCTATTGGTAATGCTTTCCGAAGGCCAAGGAACTTTTTTCGATGCTCACCTCGAGTTTTTAAGACGAACTGTGCATAAAACATTTAGGAAATCTTTTTATTCTTTCGTGTTCATTTTCTTTAGTCTTCCAAGGAGTAATCCCTTCCTTTCTTGCCCCAACAATCCTTGGACAAGAAGTCTCTCCTTCTGGGAATAATACCGAAAGTCTTAGTTTCTCATACAACTTGGCGTTTTTTCTTTATACGCCATAATGTTTAGCAAGAGGAGAGATCCTCTATCTGAAAAAGAATGGGACCATCATGCTTGTTAAAAAGATTCTAGAATTTCCATTTCATGCGGCTTACGTTTTATCGTAACGCAAGTAATGACTTATCCGAGAAAAGATTTCGTTTTTTTAAATCCTCAATCTAATGCTCGAAGACGCTCCATGTCTCTCGTTCAATTTCGCAGCTTATCCTTTTAAATGAGGACGAATATTTATTATTTTTTTTAATTCTCACCGAGCTTCAACAACAGCTTTCCAATTTTCGCATCCCAGGATGATTATTTATCTCACAAGGAAAATTTTGGGCGGAAACTATTTCGCAATCATTGAATTTATTTTTCTCAGCAGAAACAAGAGCGAATGACTTCATTGGATTTTCGTAGGAAAGCAGATGCACGAATAGTATCGGAAAAAAACGTTGGTAATTCAGTTATATTTCCTTTCGGGGAAATTTTTGTATTAAATTACAGACAGCTCTCTCGATCAAAATGATTTGATTTTCCTTCCAGAAGAAAATGTTTGTCTGGAGTCATTCCTCTTCTTATGGTGCCTTGTTCCTCTAAGAGATTGCATCTGCTACCTTCAAAGCATCGACTTATATAATTTACTGTTCAAATTCTCGCTCCGGTTCAACGAAAATAAAAAAAAAATTCGCTTCAGATCACGTTTCGCTCTTTATTTCGGTATTAAACCGGTTCGACTGGTGTTGAATCGGTCGGTTTTTATCGCTCTGACCAATGTAATATTTCCATCCAAAACTATTTTATATAATATGACTAACTTTTATCATTCACAATTCGTTGCAATAACTTTTAGAGAAAGAAATTTATAGTTAATAGTTGCACATGTTTTGCAAACCTTCCTCACTTTGCATTTGATTAATAGGGAACTACTTCGAACTGAAAATAATTAAGAAATAAATATCGGATTTCGGTTTCGGATTCAAGAATGTAGTTTTTCGGTTTGCTTTCTGTTTTCACTCCGGCGAAAATACGTCATTTCTACGGTTTCGGTTCGGTTCCTGTTCGATGTCCTGACTATATTGTCTACTTCTTGATATCTTTATCTGTCACGTACAGTGTGTGATAGTTGTTCAGCAGGAAGTCTTGTCTCTTGTCTGACATTTCTAACCACGTCAACTTCTTTCGGCCTCTTCATTATTTGCCTTGAATTTGGTTATCAAAGATCTGACAAAAAGCTATAGTTTATAATAGCTTTCTAACAGCACTAACAAAACTAGAAACCTTACCGTAAAAAGCAGCAATTGACATACTTTAGGTATAGAAAAAGAGAATGAAAATTACCTGTTTTTTAAGGGTAATCCTATTACTTTCCAACATATCCTATCGTGTTAGCGTAGACAGAGAAGCATTACTACTTTTTTGTCAATTTCGTTGACGTAGAGATTCACCTATTTCTGCTACTGTACTTCTATTTATATGCTGATAACAGGGAAAGATGGCGCGTCTTAGGAGTGGTGATAAAAGAAATGTTGGCTTGCTAAATAGTCATACTATAGTTGGGATAGTAGTATAGTTGAGGTCATATAAAATTTACCTTCATTGTAATCAAATTACGAAGTTATCACTTAGTGGAAAGCCATACTAAAAAACTTAGTAGTTTAGAGGTAACACGATGCGGTAGATTCTACCTATGATAGCAAATTTGTATCTTGCAATAATATGTAGAAATCAACGAAATTTTATCTTCATTTCTTCGACTTCCAAGTAAAATGATCTAACATAGTCTCTTTTTTCACTCACGTTAAATCATCTACCTCTGCAATCAATCATTTGCTCTAACTCAGACAAAAGATTGAATTCGAAGATATGGAGTTTTTGGCAAGAAATCAATTTAATCTTTCAAGTCTGACACGGGAAGTGATTGGAGATCGCAAAATCATTTGAACCGAGGAGACAGTCATTCCCTTTCACATGCGTCATATCTTATATTTTCCAGCGGTCAAAGAGACTGACAGAACAAGAACACCGGAAGGGAGCAGTCAGAATGAAGGAAACGAGATAAGGGCGAACCAAAAGAAACAAATTAAGTATAAAGAACAATAAGGAATATCAATTTCGATAAGAAATAGAGAGTACCACAGAGTGACGTAAATGTGCTACGTTAAATGTAGCGTCAAAGTCAACATGGGACGATAAGGTATACATACATTAGGGAAAGAAGCAGGTTATTTGCTTGGCTTAAAGAACATTGTTGTAACCTATGGAAACTTTGATTATCTGTAATACCATTGACGTAGCTTCACTTGTGAGTCTCATCTTCCGGATGTTAAACCCTTTTTCTTTGAGATGTGCGGGTATTGAAGTTATCAGGATTGAATTAACTTTTATTACTCAGGTCTCGAAAGCAAACTAAATTGATTTTGAAAATATATACACTTATATCATTCCCATCGTCAACTAAGGTAATGCATTAATTCTTTCTACTGGATGACTCATATTTACACTTTCGATTAATTGATATCGATTTAATACTTAATTTCCTTTAATTTACCACTGTGACATGGGAAAAATTGAGTGAAACGGTTAAAAGAGAATTGGTAGATTGTTTCCTGTTACAGATCTAATTGTGAGTAAGATAGTGAAATTATATTTTTTTATACCCATTGCAGTTTGTGTTTCTGATTAAATTAAGAAGTAATTTTCCCCACTCTTTAAGAAAATAATAACCGAACTTAAAACTTGTCTTTTGACCAAAAGTTATGGCAATAAATGTAATGAAATAACGATTTCAAAATCTAGAAGTGGAGTCTGAATATAAGTGTTTTTAAATTTTATAAGTTTCTTCTTAGAGGAAATATCGCTTTCAAGAATAAAAGCACATTTTATGGATTAGCGGTCGCCTTCCTTGATAACATCCTTTCGGTTCAATCAAATCGATCATTACCTTTTTACGTCTATAATTATTAGTTTCATAAATTATTACATTCCAATACATACACAAATTCCATACATTCTCGTCCTGTAGTAAATCAGAAAAATATGGAGCATAGCTCTTGTAGCGGCTCTGGTTCTAGCAATTATAAAATGAAAGGAGAAAAAAATGGGTGGCGAATCTTGTTGCCTTACAGGATGTTGAAGCATACAGGATCAAGCTATATCGCGCATCTTTCACCTTCTAGCTCGGTCCTCTGGGAATTCGTACCATCACAATCTAATCATAGTAGAGGATTCCAACGTCCAAAAACAGAAAAGCAAAGTTTTATTCTTAATATCGTACTTCATCCTGTAAGGTTTATGTAAATTGTTTTCGCCACAGTTCTCCTACACCCTCTCTAGGTATTTGTTCTTAAACACCTCATTTGCCTCGGTTTACGAACTATTGATCTCTGAACAGCAAACCGGACAGTGATTAGTTCCTCAGCTTTCTTTAATTATTGGTTAGTGAGCAAATAAGTGATATTCTCATAGTCACCTCCTCTTCTATTGCCTTTTTCAGATTATATTCATTTCAGTCATTACTTGTCTTTTAATAACTACAGAAGGCGTGCGGGTTTTTATTGCGGCTGGGTCCTTTTCCGACATATCTGAACCGAGTATGTGGAGAATTCAGTTTTACATACAAAATGTGAATGCAAATGCCTAAAGAGAGAGATAATTCCCATATCATATATGTACATACATGTAACATTCCCTTATACAAACCTATACCTGGCGGGCAACTGCCGTGGCGAGTAATTGTCCGTTTACGATTCATCATTTGCGTTCGTATGTGTTCAGGGGGGTATCGAGATAATAAATTAAATAAATATCTGCATTTTTATCAGTAAAAAAATGGCTTGGGCTTAATGTGAATCATTAAATACTACTTTCGTTGAATGGAGGATTCTGAGCAAGAAGTTTTGAGTGCGTTGACATCCCACAGGACAAACGTAGAGATAAAAGCATTGACGTTCCCCTATTCGAAATGAACTTGTATAACGCGAGCTTAGCATAATTCCCCTCTTAGGGCAAAGTGATGCTAGCCACCACAGCTGACTGCAGCACTCTTCATATCATAAAGGATATTTTTCATCTTATGCTTGGTTCGTAGCGTTATCATATTTTATAAACTTAAAAATCTTTAGTTGACTTCCTTCTTTCGTCCATTCCCGTAATACAACTGTTCTTCACTTAATGAAATAGTTATCACTGTTTACGTTTTCCAGTAAACTCTCATGCATTTTTCCATCTAGGCTCATATCGGCAAAAGAAACCTTGAAATTAATTCATAATTCTTAGAATAGCTTCATTTACTATATCTCGCTTACATTCTTCTGATAAGGCTTTTTGAGTGGTGTAGAATAAAATAAAAAAGAAAGGAAACATTTTAATGGGAAAGAGATTAGAGTAGATTGGGCTTGAATAAAGATGAAGTTGTGAGGTTTAAATAGTCAGTTAAGGCCAGCTGAGGTGAAAAGTTAGAATCAGACCGAAGGAGGGAAAGGGCTTTGATGTCCTCAAAAGATATCAAACTTTTCCCCCTTCTTAAGCTACCATTGGGCATTTCCACTTTTATTTTCACATTCCAGCAAAACTCACCCTTTGGTATTCTTTGATACAGGACTAAAGATTAAAAATCCCTTGTTAACGTACAAAAAGTATAGAGTTAAGGGTACATTTTAAACAGGTCCCTGAATACGACATTTGTCGTCCAGGACGGGAACGCGAGTACATCCAACCATACCAAGTACTTCTCGACGTGAACCTCTCAGTTTCTAGTAACGCAGCATAAGCTTTTAGTCGTAAAAAGTTATTCAGTGGGAAATATAATTCAATTACTTTGGAGCTCATTGAAGAACTTTTCTTATATCTTTTGAGTCTACGTTTATGCTTTGTTACGTTTGAAGGATGATTTGAATGCATATCTTGGAGTTCACTGACTCACCTTCAGTCATCAAACCGTTTCGGTAACAGTTCATTATATTTTTCGTCGTCGACAATCAACGGCTGAACGGTAGAAAGTTTACACTAGTAGGTATTATAGTGACTTTTGAGTCAAGAAAAATATTTGATAAAGTAATAACTTTTTCCCTTTGGAAGGCGCCTAGTATTCCAGCTAGTGAAGAATGCGATCAGAGTTTTTCAGATTTTTCCTGGAAACGTAAACAAAAGCGAACTGCGAACAGGCGCCCTATCCATGTCATATCCGTGTCTTTTTTCTATGAAAATTACGTCAACAGAAGGTGAGTACTGGGATATGAAATTATTGTGAATTCTTAGTAAGAGCACACTCTATAGTGGGAAGTAGAAATGTTAAAGAGAGAGAAAATGATTCCAGTCCGGCTAAATATAAAACTTTCTCGCAGTACATTTGAAAATATTCTCACGAGTAAACGTGGATTTTTTAAGGATTTTGTTCTAACCTTAGGTAGGCGCGCGGTAGCTCTCTTCTTATCACTTGTGAAAAGTGCAAAGAGCGTTTTCCTCCTCTCCCCTTGATCTATCCCTGGCGGGTGCTACTATTAATTAAATAATTTTTGACAAATGTCATTTTTGAAAGGTGTCATTCAAATTCGGAAACAACGCATAATTAAGCTATCATCGAGTTTTTGAATTTACAGCATTACTTAAAAGCTATATATGATTTTTTCTAAACAAATGCATAATTGGCAATAGCGCTACAGCAGTTTTAGAAGAATACCTAGGAAATTGGTTAGTATTTAAGGCTTAGGGTTAGGATTAAAGCATGAGTATGGGAAGGTGAGGCAAATCTCTCAGAATAGCCTGCATGTTTCATAGAAAAGTATTTAGACTTTGTACAAACTTGTTAGAGTTTACTATACAATAGACGTTACAATGAGGGAGGAAGGAAAACCCATAAAAGATAAATAGATTAAAGCGAATTTTCTGTAAACCCTGAGACTTTCGTTATCCGCCTTTATATGAGAAATGCCTTTCTCAGCTCTGTGTTGCCACTTGTTATGTATTGCTGTTATTTTTCTTAAGTAACTCAGTTATAATTTTTAATTTAATTACATCTAATGGCCTCCAATCTACTCACAAGCACAAATCGGTAGCAATATCATCTACATCCCGACGGATCGATACAGGTATAGTAAGAAAAGCAGTTTATCTCACGAGACAACACAGAGCTAAGACAATAAATTTTCTAGGTCTAGGGAGCTCTAGGGGGATTACGAAGATATCCAGGTTCACAGGTGATTCGCTTTGGTCTACTCGTCTTTGATTGGTTTCCTTTCCTAAGTCCTACAACATGTATTTTTTTGTTCTTCTTCCTAAGCCCCGAGGATAATTTAATAAACTATAATCCCCAGTTAGGAATATCTGAAATCCAAATGTTTCTGTCAGCTACGGGTCCGCCTCTGTTGGCTCCAGGTTCGAAGGAATTTCACCTCTCCAATGTGCTTTGATGAGTGAGGGTCGACGTCAGGAGGGGCATTCGACCGTCACAACCAATTAGACAATTGAATAACGTCCCATAACTCCCGAAGTTTACGGGGAGGTAGCAGATGAAAAATAAACTAACAGGACGGAATTTTATTTGCGCAAGTGACTGTGATGAAGTACTAAATTCCTCTGAACCCAAAATCCAGCGATTCGCAGAATTCGATATTTTCTTGTGGATACAGCTCAGCCGTGTTGAAAAAGTAATGTTTTTGGACCATTTAAATTATACCCCGAAGTTCCCCGATGAATTTCACGCCAATAGTCTCGTAAACTCGTCACCATGGAAACCCGCTTTGGATGTCCTTTTCAATCAATCTGATAGACGTCGGAATAGCCTCGTTTTCCGTCCACCAAAGGAATAAAAATATGAACTATTTCCCACACCTATATAATATCCTGCAAGCCGCTTTTCGGTGTACTATAGGGGGCGTAAATATCGAGTGTTCGAACCTATTTTTTAGTTCGTCGTTATCGCGTATCCTTCGCAGAAAAAATGAGTTACGAAAACGACTTGTCCTAGCAGCATCTGTGGTGAACTCTCGATCATCCGGGCTGATGATGGGATAAGGTTGCACGTGCAATCAAAAAACACGGATAATCCAAACTTTCAGTTTTATTTCTTATAATTTTAATAACTTTTGTAGACAAAGAATTTGTTATTATTTGCGCGGATTCGTGGTCCCCTCTTTTCGATGATTTCATTGATTCATTAAGAGTTCCATTTACCTGTCAGCGGATCTTTTCGATAGCGATAATTTCATTGCAGTTGTGATCCCTGCTCAATATACTGCAACAAACCATCTACGTGGTTGAATGAAAATACTTATGTGTATTTATACTTGATTTTTTTTAAGACCGTGTAAAATATCGAAAAAGAGTAAAGAATCACACACGAATAATCTGCCATACGGTTAGTCCACCCACGGATAATCGGTAGGTCGCTATATTCCTCTTGTTTTACGACCATTGTCGAATCGGTTGTTTCATTCGAATTCATCAGAGCCTTTTTTTGCGTATTTTTAATCCCTTGTAACGAAGAGTGATGATTAAATAAAAGACTAGAGTAGTGATGAAATTACCAGATAATTCTTCATCCACATTACTACAATCAAGCAACGACTACAATTTAGCGAAATGAGCAAAGAGGCGAATAACTTACTAACTGGTTTCCATCGAGAGGATATAGTACAACGAAGAATATTCACGCTGGCCGTTGAGACAGTGACCAGACCGTGTTATACAGTACCATGATTTATGAATGGGAACCCTTATTTCGTTGATAGGTTGCGAGTGAAGCTATGAGGTCGCAAGTGAATCCACAAACCCATAACAAAGTTGGCAACGCATTTGAAAGATTCTTATGTGTTGTATGGAGTAAAGCAAATTTTTTTGCTGTGTACGCTTTTTTACGGAGATATTTTTCCATTTCCCTTGCGTATAACACGAGTGACACTAACAATGTGATGGTAAGAGCATTGTTTTCTTTTTAAAGAAGTTGTTACGACATTTTTCGGAAAAAATTGTAACTCAAATGCTTCAGGACGCAGGGTGGGAATCTCTAAAAGACAGAATATTTATGAAAAGGCTTAATTTACTTATTAAGGCCAGAGAAAGCACATCCTTAAATGTAGCTGATATGATGCGTCCGCCCTGCTACATAGGATGATTTGATACTGAGAGAAAAGATGCTAGAATTGGTGTTTCAAAAATTCATTTTTTCCGCGAACGATACGCGAAAGTAAATCTTCGCAAATAACCCATCCTTCAATAATTTGGCTGTCGGCACATGCTTCAGTTTTAGGAACTCTGATTTGTAAGGTAAATAGAGGAGAGAGATATGAGAGAAAATCCGTTTGCATGCATTGATTTACAATGCAGTTGAAAAGATTATGAAGTGCTTCCAGAGGATTTTTTGTGATGAAGATAATTGTGCATTGGAAAATTGGACGAGGCACCAGGGAAATTTCGAATTTCGTTGCCTCATTGAAATTTAATTAATTTCTGGGCTGCAAAGAGGTCCCGTAGCATATGAGCTGAATTTTTGTCGAACTCTGTTTGCAGGTGGACGGCATCATTGAATCGACTGCATTTTATGCGTTCGTTCTGAAAATCGCCCAAATTGAAGTACCGCATAGTGCTTTACGGCTCCATATTTCAAACTGCTCTAATCATTGGCCACAGACATTACATTTTTGGGTTGGCTTATTTCAGCCTGCATTTCAGCCTGTAATTCCTGATGAATGTGTCATTGGATTACAAGGATTAGAGTAATTGAAGAAATTTGATCAAGGGAATCGATCTATTAATCCGGCATAAATTAATACTTTATCGCAGAGGAGTGGAGCATCCGGCACTAATGTCTAATCGGCAATGTCGTCGATCTGGTGACCTTTTCCTTCTTTCAGCGACTGTTTTCATCAGCGACGTATTGCTCTCCATCCAGCATGTATTGGTATCCAGCGTGTACTTTTTCCCGCTCTAGTATCACATACACGAATCAAAATGAATATGAATCAAAAAATATGTAATACATATATGAATCGAAATAGCATTAAATTTACATGAAAGAAGACTTAAAGTTCATATTATCTTAGAAGTTTAAAAACACTCCGAGAGCCGTTATGCCGGAGGTCCGCATCTTTCCATCTGTGACGGAATGAGGAAACAAATTGCTATTGAAATGTGCATAAACTTGTCACTCTATGCGCATTTCGGAAACAAAACTTCCATTTTCAAGGGTCTCTAAAAAAGAAACTTTTTATTGTGAGAGTGATGTAAGTAAGCAATTAAAGCAGTTATGCTGTTTATATGTAGGAAGGTTGACAACTGAACGAATTATGGATGCAGTAAAAAGGAAAATATCATCAAAAAGCGTTGTTCAATGGATAATTGTGCAATCACATGAACTTTTTCCATTCACAGTGTTATAATTGTGGTTGATAAAAGAGCAAACTAACTCATTCTCATCTCGTAATATGGCCTCTGATCCTCTACAGTGCTCTTGGTAGCTTACTGTGGACAGATTGAAGATCTGAATTGACTCTACACTACACAATTCTTATACGCTACTTTTATTATATATAGATAATGCAGTTTTATAGATGTTTATAATAGATTATGATAATTCTATGAAGAAAAATTTCTCCGGTATCCCTCCGGGTCAAAGCGTTGGTTAGTACTGAAGTTTCGGCTACCCTCTCTGCAGCCACCTTGAGGGTCTCTATAATCAGGACGCCATCATGAGTTCATCTCATTTTCTTCTCAACCAATAATATATTTCTTCAGTAAAGGGCCACCTATTTTGTCTAAGTCTTCTCTGAATGAATGCCTACATGAATTTTCTGGATTAAATTACTTAAGATTCTACCAAAATGACTCTAGTGCGGTAAAGTACAAGAGTAAAATCCACGGAGGAAGGCGTAGTTTTGTGGAACTCCATCTTCAATAAAATAACAGGTAGACGGGATTGTACTTTTTCCACAGATTTAATTTTCAGACTAGTCTGAAAATTAAATCTGTACAATCCCGTCTACCAGTTATTTTATTGGAAGTACAAGGGCGTAGACATTGAGGGAGAATGCTGAAGAAAACCTTGTAAATTTATCTCTACAATCTTTCGCTGTGTGCAAAATAAGGAGATTATCTGTTGTGCCAAGAGAAAAATATGATTGTATGATAAATTGAGGATTTTTAAGCATCCTAATGAAAGAAGCGTAGGGTTAGGAAAATTCTAATTGCACTAAGTTGTGCTACATTTTTTTTTTTCGTTTCATAACGCGGTTGTATTTGATATTACATTTTTAACATAGAAGAGAACGATACGACTATTTAGTTTATTATTGGGAAAGGTATCATGATAGTTAAGTAGGAAAACAATTAATTCTTATATTTGGATATTCATCACTGAATCTCAACACCAACTAAATGTTTACTCTTGAGCCGCGCGTATGAAGGTGACGAATAGAGTTTCGACTATAATTCTTTCTTAAAGGAATACTCCGCATAAATAAAGATCCAGTTTTACTAATTGTAAGATCGGCCTAGAAATGAATCGAGAATAAAAGCATCCATCTTTCATTTATATTGTGGGAAATAGTGACCACAAAGACGCGGCTAACTTTTTCACGATCTGTCATCTGAATAAATGAGGTCATCTCATTTTCATCTCAACCAGTAAGATATTTCTTCGGTAAAAGGCCATATCCTTTGTCTAAGTTCTTTCAGTCCTGGAATAAATTAACCCAGATCCTCGGGAATATCATTATCGAAATGAGTCCACGGTTGGCAGGATCTCAATTTGATTAGAGAATGCAAGAACGAGTACCAACGCACGTTTTAAAGATGCTACCCTATTTGGGATCTCATGGTATTCGAAAGTCAAAGGAAGAGGAGTTCAAGGCTAAGAAAATTTTATTCAACGAAGAGTAGGAAAACAGAGGAATGATATCATTAAAAGAAAATGCGTCATCAGTAGCAAGAGGGGGAAATAAGGGCGAAGATGTAAAATAAGGGCGATCGACTCCCTTTCGTTTTCTTAGTGAATGTGCTCTGATATGACAGAATTCTTACGAAATTTCAATAATAATATGTGATTTATACTTTGGATTTGCAGCATATCAGATCATTTTGGTCATGTAGTATGTGGACAATTACTGAGGAATAAATCATCACATGATATTCATATATAACTAAAATATTACACCAGATAATTTGAAAGAAAAGAAAGTTGGAACACGGCTGTTAATGAATTAGAGGTAAAGGAAAACGGGTAAGGGTGACTTTGCGCAAGTTGGTGCGCACCCAGGAAAAATCCCAAGGAAGAATGGACTTGAAAAAAAATATGTATTCCCGGTCCCGTCAGACTTTTTTCAAGTCCATTCTTCTGAATTAGAGGTTTAAAAACACTCCGTAAGCCGTATGTCGGCAGGCGGAACAATTTAATTTATCTATGATAGAATACGCTCTTGAGTTTGATATTAGGAAGGATCCAATTACTGAATGTTTCACACGAGCGTGTACAAGCCTTTTTTGTAGTAACTGTGCAAAAGCTGCGTTTTGGAGATTCTGATGAGAGCGTAATTTTTCGTCAAATAAAAAAATCGCTCTTTATCACTTAATTGCCTTTTCGATGAATAGATACGGAAATGTCAATAGACGTAGCGTTGCTCTAAATATATTTCGCCGTCCATGTTCGTGAACATAAATTTGAAATTAATTTCCAGCTAAAATCGGCTTTGCCGGCCGTTGTTTAAGTAGAGGTTTAGTGCAAGACCTCCTCACCTAACAAAGTAAATTTATATGCAGTTAATGAATCATGTTCTAAAGTATAATGCTTATTTTGGTAGTGTGTACTGCATTTAATCCTCAAATCATCAGGTCATTAATGTCAAGTTATTATCTTTTTTTAAGTCACATTCGTTACGTACTAGCTATTACTTAATACTGCTACGCGAAGATTTATGGTAAATATTGAATTTTCCTAGCATAATACATACCTAACTTATTACAAAAAATTATTTGTAATATCCACATTCATTTCATTTCGTTATACGACGTACCTCACGTTTGGACTTCATTAGGATTCTGATATGCATATTAAAATTAAAACACTAAACATTAACGTTTCCACAATACAAATTTTCCTCGAGTTGAAACGGAGAGTTGTTTATGAAAATTTAGAAATCGATTCAGGAAAATAGGCGCAAGAGTATATAATGAATTGATAATTTCAAGGCTGATCGTATTATGCGATTAAAATCTCCGTGGGCGCCCACAACTTAATATTGATCAGAGTTGAATAGTTTGGTTATTGACGTCTTAATTGGGTTGCGTTATTCTTGAAAGTCTTTTTAAGAAGCAGTTTTCTTCATTTTAGCTCAGTTATTAATTAGGACGGTGGACCCTCTATGGGAAACTGTGGGGACACGGTTAGCTGCGTTTCATCAAGGGGTCGCCAGAGGTTTCTGGTAGTAGGCGCAAGTGTACTAGTAGCCAAGGCAAACAAGAAGAGGAAAAATGTAGGTTTACGGCTTTGGGTCCGATATTCTCTCTGATTTTCAGATTCCAGATTTTTATCAGATCGGCTAAAGTATGAAGGGGATCGCACAGTCTCTTACGTAAATGTGCATTCTCTGAATCTATCAAGCAATCGGAGCTTATCTTTTTATCTCCTTTCTTTCAAGGATTCTCACCCTTAAATTACCAGAAACGTCATAGTACATAACAATGGGATCCCATCATCTTCTTTGCATATGGTCCCCAAGCTTTTCTCGACTCCAGTTAAACTTCCAATATTTAGCAATATGGTGTTCTACACATCCATAGAACATAACCTTAACGCTTTTGATTTGACACAGCGAAAGATTTCCGGCTACTTTTCTCAGCACAGCTTTAATTCATGAAGCATTCACGCTTGCATCAATGCTGAGGGATGTCCTAATCTCCAACAATTTGTATGACTACAAACGTAGTATCTTACATTCCCACGTTAAGTTGATGAAAAAATTGGCTCTCTTTTTATCTCACATACTTCACCGCAAATGTCAAGATTGGAAACATGCAACCGGACATCGAATGATAATCGCAGTAAACTGGTAACATTTGTTTTCAACGAACTGAGAAAATGCTAGAGACCGGCCACCTTTGTAAGTGGGAGATGGAATACCTTCATTTCGAGGGAAAAGGAAGTTCCATGAACTACAAGGAACAATTGGAAATCCTGAAAACAATTACTTCTCCAAACTTGAAAATTGTTAATAACTACCTTTCACCATTTCCCTCCCCAATCCTTTCCTCCGTTGTCAAATCCCTCTCCTCCCAAGACCCTCCCCACCTAGCCTACCCTACCTCTCCTTGACTATATATATGGGACGATATATTTTGTACTTTGCCTGATGATGACGCGACGCGTCGAAACCATGGTCGCTTAATAAATCGTCATGTGGTACGGGTAAATGTCTATTTTTATTTTCATTTTCTCAGTTCGTTATGGCTTCCTACCACAAAGTCTTGCCAGAATCTGTTGATAGTATTTGTTTTCAACTCACGTTAAATTTCATCATCAGTTCAATCATAAATCATTGAGGTGCCTTTTAAACATCCAAAAACATATTAATATTGCTTTACAAAGAATGCTATATATTCTGAGAAATTCAAAGCAGGTCTCTGGGTACCTGGTCACAAGGATATGAAAAGTAATTTTAATTTTAATTTCGGTATGAAGGTTATGGAAATGTTTGGAAGTTAAAGTGGATAGAAGTCTCGCTTTCTCATTAATCCATGCGCTAAGTTCCCTCGTCTGGTAAAGGCTTTAGAGAAACGTGACTGCAAGAAATATAAGAGGAATTTGAGGACGTAATCGAAGAGTTAAGTCCCCGATATGCACAGCCCTATGCACGGTCGATATTCCATTAGCTGAGGATCAAACTTTGTACCATTCTGTAAAGAAGTTCAGCGATCACAATTACACCTTCCTCTTAACTTTATAGTGGACTACAGCTCTATCCATACCAGCCTTATTCATCTCCCTTCTTTGCTTACCACAATTATGATTGCAAATCTAGTTGCAACCTCGGCTAAATATGCGTAACGAGATAGGTCTTAAGTTTAAGTTTAATAAATTGATTGTACACTTCTCTGGCTTCTTAAGATCGCATTTCAGACTTTAGCCAAAATCTCTTCACAAAATTCTCTCCTTTTTAATTCTGGGAAAAATTTTCTGTATTCATATTAGAGATAATTATTTTGTAATTATGGCTGTTGCAGGTGTTTGCATGCATGTATGCGAGCGTTCGTTCGTGGGTATTTTTGTATGCGTGTGTGTTTGGATGTAAGAAACATCTTTCTATCTCTAGAAATAACCTATTTGTTTTTGTAATTGTATTCTTAGGTATTCGTCTATAATAACTTGATTTCCATATAGTTATTTCTATAGTGTATTTCTTGCACTGTTCTTTCATTATTCTCACTTAAGGTGATTCCTTAGGTCAAATTTATGAAGTACAAGCTTAAATTGTCATTCATTGTATCGGAATGATAATATTAATGAGAAGATTGCGATACAGCATCATTGATGACGATGATAATGATGTATCGGAAAACGTACCGATATGCAGTATCGATTCAAAATGTTAATTTTATGTATTTAAAAAAAGCTACAATTCACAAAATGTATAAAAAAGAGATCTAGGTTTCTAAACACCCACTGTAGTAATCTCCACTTATCCATGCTGATATACCAGACCACAGCGTTCAACTAGAAGATGCAAATGACAATATTTGCATCCGATTGAACAGAAGTCGTGTTTGATAACATTTTTTAAACAGATTCATTAGAATTTGTCAAGATATCCTTATTATACAGTCTAATCCTCATTCATAATATGTAGGAAACGTTTTTGTTTTTGACCCACCGTGGATTCTGCAGAGGTAAAAAAGATTTTCACTGAGTTTTATGCTTCAAAGCACCTAATAATTTAAATCGAATCTCTTGGTTGTATACCCCCTGCTTGAAATTGATTACGTATCAACTTTTCTCAATTTTTTCTTTTCTTTTGTGGGATTTCTTTTGAGGTTACACCGCTCACGTCCGAGAGATGGAAATCTCGAAATTGCTTCACTTCTTCAATAGAATTTTAATCCCCTTTTGTACCCCGTAATCTTGCCGTTGCTTGTCTCATAAAGTTTCTTTTTTTTGCACGGTCACATCACGCGCGATTGCGCAATTCGAAAGAACTCGGATTCGAGATCAAATCAGATTATAGAGGGCACGGATTTTATCGTCGAGATGAGGAAGCTGCTAAAACAGTTTCATTTCCTCTTTGTTTCGAGTATTAAAGCTTCTCTAATCATTTCGAATCGCTATGTGAAGATGCGCTGCCTTTTAACCGGATGTATTCACGTTTATAGGTCGACACCGTTCCACGAAATGCATCGCGTGAATTACCTCGTATGAGAATATTTTTCCTCTTTGAGGTTCTTGTACGTGCCACTTAGCACGACTCTCCTTTCCCCTCACCGTTGGCACCTTCTTTTGTATTGAGGGTATATTTTCTGTCCTGCTTTTCTTCCGTTTGCACGAAGACATGGTAGAAGATGAGAAACCGGTCGTGATTTTCAAATATAATTTCTGTGCTAAAATTTTTTTTTCGATGTAGACAGATATGAAAAATTTCCAAGATATATCGCCAGAACTAATTAGCTGAGTTTCGTAAAAATAAATTGTTAATTTGATACATAAAAATGCATTTTTAACTAGTGGCAAGTGTGGTATTCAATAGCCAATAAAATATGGAGAACATAGAGTTATTTCTTTATCTCTAAATGCCCCCACAAACATCCTTTTACTGTACCATTACAGCGATGGGCTTCAAACAATAACAAGAACGAAGATACACGACAATTCCCTAACAGGAAAAATCCGACTAGCTGGGATTCGAACCCAGGGGTGAGAGCTACGGTGTTGGCACGCTAACGACTCCGCAACCGCGGCCGGTGAAGTTATTAAACTTTGTAGAGCTACGTATTAAATTTGGTAGATAAAATGAAAAGTCGATAATTTATGTGTGATTATGTCAATGAAATTCACGAAAACGAGCTCCAACGAAGAAATTTAAGTAATTATGAACTCTTCAATCAATAAAATAGATACAAGTACAAACTGTCATTTGCTAGTCTTAATGGTTGCGAACCATTACCCAGATTTAAGAAAAGTAACCTGATCGGTGTCTGAGGGATTTATAAATCAAACAAGGAACGACGTCTGCTCTAGTCCTGCAAAGTTCTTGAGCTCTGCTCCTCCCGATCAAACCGAAGCGAATCCCAAGTTTGTAATCGATGGCGACCGAATCGGACCAACACTTTTGTCGAGACCGCTGCAATTCCTACCAAAGTTTTGAGCACCGCTCCTCCTTCACTCTTGATTCAAATCCCCTTACTCACTCTGTCTCCCGCTTCTATGGCGATTGGGGATTTTCCTGCCACGACAGCGAGCCTTTGCTTTCCTCAACTCGAATCCTCTTGAAATACAGCCAATTAACTTTGAGCAGCGTTTATGTCATGGAAAACTCAAAGGATGAACGGAGGTCCAAGAGTCCAACAAAGAAATTAGGACTCGAACCCAGATCTTTCACTTTCAGGACTGCTACTCCAACCTCTACGTAGAAACCGGTGGTCACTGTAAAGTCTAAGTTTTCCAAATGCTCGGCATTTAGAAACCTTCGAGATACGAGAGCGGGAAATTGTTTTTCCCATGAATTTCCGGGATCTTTCGAATAATCTTTTTAATATTAATATTTGATCATCGTTTACGCAAACAGCTAAGGCAATTGTGAAATGAGAGAAAATCCGTGGGGGCTTCCGATTGTTTAAGAAAACGAATTCCTTTGCTAAGTAAACTAAAAGAAAATATTTTCCATTTTATTTTCACTTGGTACCATTAGTAGCATGGGCATTGGAGTGCGTCAAACAAAGGATTTTGTTTATGGAGGGACGATAAGGCAACCCTGAACTCCCCAAAGGCTTTATAAGGTCTGAAGTCCGCAGATTAGAGACCCAAGTTGAAGCAGCCTTCCGCCAAGTAGGAGATTCGCCTTCAAATGAAGCAAGCCACCCATCGGTAAGTGGTAGAGATGTGTAAACACCAAGCTATTTCGTCATCTAATTTCAATCGTCGATACTTAAATCAAAGTAAAAGTTGCCTTTGCGTCTACTCCTTTCGTTTCACGCACATTGTCGGATCACCCAAGGTAGTATAACGGTCACATAATACCTCCTCCACTTTCTCTTTATATAGCAGTTGCTAACAGTCATTTTCTTTCCTCCCATTGTTCCATTATTCCGTATCATTGAATTTATTTCCATTTAGAGCCTGACTGGATTACTTTATGGAATCTATTTAAGCGGCATTTTGAGTAACTTATTGATTAGTGGAATGGGTGAAATTTTACCAGTTCTTAACATCGCTTTCAGGGTTTGTGTTTCCTGTAAAAAGGTAAATTCTACTTTAGTAACACGTACTAAGTGCGCGTTTGTAAAATAGAGTGTTTAAGCTCCCGAAAATATTTATTATTTGATTGCTAACAAATAGCATCTTTACCTTGCGTAGTTGATATATTTTACTATCTTGATCAAAATCAATACTTAGATCGTAGCACCCAATCTTATTGATAAGTGTTTTCATTACATGAATTTATGTTGTATTGATTTCATACTTAAACCCTTGTAGAACTGATGATCCTCGTGTTTTGAGTACACTTCCACAAACCTTATTGGTAAATGTATGGGGGATACCTATAATTTACTCTCTTAATACTATTCTTTCTAATTTGTGTTCTAAATACTATTCTTTATGCTTTACTCTTAGATTTATATTTGAAAGCCCTCTTCTTCTCATAATTGAGTGGCTTAAAGTAGGAGAACGTGTTTAAGATTTATTTCGGTGCATTATGTTTCGCAGTAATGAACCTGATTATCTCTATCTATGTGTCAGTTAGTTAGTTACATAAAGCTATAGAATGCATTACCCAACTGTTTCAAACAAATAGAAAATTATTAAATACTTAAAAGAAAATATTATAAATATCCCACGTAAAGCTTACATTGGCATATGTTGCTGTTACCTTTGTTAATGACATATGATTATTTTGCATTGATTTTTATTAAAATTATGTTATTATTATGCATTAATATCTTTTGAGGTAATGGCCTTTTTATATAAATATGTATGATTACTTTTATATTAACTTTATGCAGTACCTCCTTCTATATCTTTATAACCGACTAACTTGTAATCTGTTCTTAGGTAGTTTGCCACAGATCATGAAAAGAATTTTTTATCATTGATATTCTGAAAATAAATGAAATTTCGTGAGAGTAACTTCCTGTATAGGAAAATAATAAAATTGAGGTTTAGGTCCTCCTCTTTAACAGGAAAATAGAACCAACAATTAAGGCAAATACATAAGCCTGCAGGAGTTATCCTCATGAACAGAAGAAAGAGTAAACTCGGCAGGATCTGAGAATTCCATGGATTCCTCGTTTAACGATCGTTGATTTTCATTCATCCGGCTCTAAGTAGTATTTCGGCTGTCGGAAATGAACCACCCACATCCGTTTGCCCTTTTGATTAATGTATCCCTTGATGAAAATCAGGATAAATGGCTCACTAGGATCCAATCAAACAACAGTTTACAATGAATGAATGCGTCGAATCAGAAAATTCCGCGAAATATGAAAGAATACCACGTACGTTATCTGTTTGTACTGTAATCTAAGAAAATTACGGCTAAATGTTGATTTTTCATCCAATGCTCTCATTTAGAGCTTCCGGGAGGGACGGAATTTCCTCCTATCCTCGGAATACTTTCTGTTCTTTCTGCCTGTTCCCGAGTCCCGGGAAATGTAAGTCAAGTTACGAGAAAACCATTTTTTCATCCCTATGCCGTCAAATATAGGATACAAACAACGCGGTTTTGCACTTATATCTTAATCTTAAATTATTGAGTAGGTACTAACATCAGATATTTCACATTTTTTTCTTCATTCATCATTGTATTTAGTTGCAAAATTACAGTATATTTCTTACCTAACCACATATATACACACGAACATAGTACTTCGCATTTTCCGCAAATTTATTTGAAACGTCCAATTTCGACCAAGACGGTCATTTTAAGTTAATTACAAACGGAAAATTACAGAATGTAAACAAATGGGTGCATGGAGATTTGAAGGTAGGAAAAGGAGAGGGTCCAGGTAGGTCATATCTTAGGGTAGGTGGGTTTAGGGGTTAGAGATATTTCTTTTTTTCCAAGGTGTCCAGCTGTCTTCCTTTCGGCAGTCGATCGGCGAAGGTGCTGGAATGCCCCTCCTCTATCTGCTGATCCACGTAGCCAGCCGAACAATTGCCGCATTCTAAGAGGTTCTCCGGTGTAGTCTTAGGGATCCTTTCTTTTTTACCTTGGAGAGGTCTCGCCGCATGTTTCCCATGCTGTAGAAACCCGCAAGTTCAAGTTTTCCGGTAGCGTGTTGTCTAATCTATCAATCCATCTACACTCAGGTTTATCAGGGGCCGAAATGGCTGGAAAGACAATCCTGGAAACGATTAACGTTCTTTTCTTTTCACTAATGTGACTATTTGTCGAGGGGAATACTTATTATGAACTGCTATTTCTTTTATAATTTTAAGTTCTTTTTAAAAGCTAAAAGGGAAATAGGGATGTGGAGGAGACGACGCACGATGGAATGAAACGCCGCAACTTTATGAAAATAATGACACATATATAGAGAGTTCATCAGTGCTGCTGTTGTTTCAATATCCGGATATACATGAATAACAAATTCTTATCGTATAACGCATTGTTAGATTATTCATATGAGATGTTAAAATATTTATACGGCAAGCTTATCTTGAATTTCCTTCAAGATTATTCATTTTCAATAATTCGTTAACTCTCGCATATAAGTGCTTATTTTTGGAATCATGACTTATCATCTCTAACTAAATCTCACGGGATGGAAATGATTTCCTCATTAGGAGAAATATAGAAAGAAAAAAATACCCATCACCTTCTAGAGACAGACGATAACAATACGTCAAAGTTGAAATAAAACCTACCATCAGCTTCAAACTTAAGCAAATTGACAGAAAATATTTCGCGTCTCGTTCACATTTTAAAAGACCATGATGAATCTTAGACTGACACTTTCTGTAGACGACCAAGTTTTTCAGTAAAAACCCCTCTAATCCTGGGCTTTTTTCCCTTTTTCCTTCTGGCGACAGTTGTGATAGATCGCTTCTGTGAAATATTGCATACGTCATAAACTTGGGCGCAAAGGACGACATGAAACATTTATTCGGAGAAGATAGCTGCTAAGTTTGAACTATGTGTTTTCCTGCTGTGGATATTTTTTTTTCCTAGGCCTCACTTAGGTTTTTAAATCCACAACTAAATATTTCCAATTTTGTCTTAATTCAACTTAAGTTAACTTTTATTATCTATTTTTTAACTCTTTGATATTATTATTAATTTATTGATTTATTATTATTAAATTTAATTTTTTTAATATTGACGATGGGTTAAATGGAAGAGGAGACTTTAAAGTCTCAATTTCGCCCAAAATAAAGACGTTATTTATTTATTTATTTAACTATCTCCAAAATTTCCACAATAACTAATTCAATGAATAGCAACGTCATTCCTGAATAATTGGGTTTCGTTCTCTAAGTAATAATTCACTAAATTTGTTGTCATAGAAGTAGATGACTCGTGAGTTTCTTTGCCCAGTATATCAGTGGAGCCAGTAAACTTAAACCTTTCACGGAGGATGAATGTATTTCGTGTATTATTTATTTGGGGAATATTGAATGACGGAGAGAAAGTTTCATCTCGCTTTATGAAACATATAGCGAAAACACTGATACATATTAATATGGTATCATATATGCGTATCCAATCACCAACATGGCGGATGTCCCACGTAAAGGTAAACAATAACCAGTTTGAATCAACTGAAATAATGGCTGTCTCTTTGCAGTTGTATCTATGTTTATAAATCATTCGAATATATTCACTGACCACATCATCATCAGTTATTTTATATATCTAGAACCGGCTGAATCCGTTCATCCAATTCAGTGATTCGTAACCTCTTCATTAACTGGCACCCCTTTAACTCTCGACATGTTCTCACGGTTCTTGATGCAAAAATCTAACACTTTTATAAACAGTGGGAAATGTATGCTCATTGGACTCGGGTCTCTGTACGTAAATGTGAATTCCTTTTCTCGCCGATGATTTTTAATTAAAAAAATATGATACACATTCTTTTCGTTATTTGAATTCGTTTCTCAGAGTTAATTGTTTGAATAGGAACGTAGAATTTAGAGATAGGTTCTCAGGATTACATTTGTTACACTTATAAAGACATTTAAAATGGAATCCTAAGAAACCCCATTAGAAGTAACCTTTTACTTAGAGCTTCCTGCGAGTCCGTTAAAGGGCGGTACATTAACTTCTTTTTTTTTCTCTTTCTTTCATATCAATGTACATTTATTATGCTTTTTTATTCTTTTCAGTAAGTTTGCAGTCACTTTTCATTTTCTAATTTCCCCCTCTTCTTTAAAATTTTAGATGCTACTGTCTGTAGGTTTCGCAGGTTTTTCACGCCCCCCTTTCTGTGGACGTTTTCCTGCAGGGTTCTATTTTTTCCTAAGTGCAATAACTTAGGTTTTTTTAACCCGCAAACACATCTCTTTGTTAATTTAATTTTATTTTAACCCCATAAACTATTTCTTTTCATCTTTTATGACATAGGGTTAGATGTAAGAAGAGACTTACTAGTCTCAATCTCGCCCTGAAATAAAGTCGATTTATTATTATTATTATTATAATTCCCATGAAGAGCTTTTCGCATCCATAAGGGTTGCTAAACTACATGTCACACTAATCCAAGTTGTGTACTCTTTGGAACGCAGTACTTTTGCATAACTCGTGTCTCCAGGGGCGTAGTCAGGATTTGTCCATGGGAAGGGGGTTGGAGCGATGGAGTAAACGATGCATTGCCTACAAGCAAGGGGTGGGAATACTTCCCCCAAAATTTAATGAAAATAAAAACTAATATATTTTATACCCTGAGAATTTTCAGTGGTGGCACAATTGCGAGAGGCCATCCTCTCGCATGCTTTAATTTATTGTTGGCTCTGTTTTCAACCCCAAAGACCGCCCTCTTGGCTACGCCTCCGTGTGGCTTCCACCAACTAATCAACTAGTATTCAACGAGTATTTTCTCGGTAGATAAGTTTCTTCATTCAACAAACACGTCTTAAGCAGCTCAATGAAATTACTCTTGTACTTAAAATTTGACGAAGATTCAGCGGGTAAGTTTAGCAATACCCTTGTCACGATAGGATTTGCTGGCAATTGCTCTTTGAGAAGCAGGTGAAATGGAAACTATGGGGATAATCTCGAAGACGTAAAGCCATCTGCACCACTGAAAGTAAAGGAAGTCTCATTTTTAGAATAAGTCCTTTATTAATTTTCTCCTTGGTTAAATCTGCACTTTTGGAGCGATAGAATAAAAATTAATTTGTTTCAAAATTTCTGCAAAAAAACTTTAGCTGAGGCCTCACTTCTCGTGAGAAACTCTTCCTTAGAGCTGAGCGGGGATTCGATTTGCGCGATCGAAGTTTTATTTTATCGTGTCAAAGGGGAGCGGTTGGTCCCATTGGGTTGTCACTTGACGAAGATGGATGTACCGTATGAAAAATGGAAGAGACGGAGAGAGAATCTTCCCCTTTGTTAATTCTTAAAATACGTAGCTATTGAAATTTCGGACCTTTGTTATTTTTCTATTCAAATGGTGCGAATTCGTATTGCTTGAAAAATAGTACCTTGCTGATAAACTCATGAATTATTAAAAGGTATGAATATGCAGTAGCAATTCGGATCCTGCTATCCGATTTCCGGTCAATATTTTGTTCTTTTAATTTTGTATCCCTGTTTTTTAGCCGGTGACGATAAAAATTTTGATATAGTAAATGTTTTATTGTTTTTAATTGGTTTTCTGATTTGATTGCTGCTTATATCTCGTTTCAGTCGCATATATTTTCACCAACGATCAAGCATCTTTCTTTTATCACCTTTTTCTCACAGATAAAATACGTCAGAGAGTGATCATCTCGCGGAATAGTGTGAATTAGGCCGATGTTACTTAAATACGTTCAAATATGGACACTTCCATGGAATCGAAGTGAACCTTCCAATCTATTTAAGCTGCGGAAATTGAATACAGAGAATTCTCTTCCCCGATACAACTAACAGAATATTTATTCCAAGTGAAACAATGCCGTTAAGTTTTCAGTCGGTTGTGTAGTAGATTCGTTTAGTTGAAAATTAAAGACGGAAGACTTAACTCGATGAAAAAAGGGGATGCGTTTTTTCAGTTTCTAAGAACGTATTCTAAATATACCTTTTTCATGTATTCGCATATGAGGAAAAAATCAAGATCATAGGAATCACAAACTCTTTACAAAGGTTTATGTATTATGAAATGCATTGCAACTGTTTGACTATGGTAAAGTTTTTTCACCAGCAGAATTGCCTGGTTAGCAATTAAAACTTCACAAGACCTCTAAAGTTAAGGTTTGTCTTTCAGACGCAATCAAAATCCTCCACTCCAATCGCATGATAGAGACATTTACGTTATCAGAACGCCGTATTAAAAATCCTTATTCAAATTTATTCAATCATGTAAGTGACATGTGTAATATGTTGCATCTTTATAAAAATATTTACTTCATTATTAGCCGGGGCTCCCGGATAGCCAAGTGGGCAACGCGTTCAATTTCAGTGAAAGCGGTCCAGGGTTCGATTCCCGGTGAGAGCCTATATGCGAGATGAAGCTGTCGAAGCACTTTTAGCAGTACTTCTACTACTTCATCATCGGCTGTTTTTAATCCGATGTCGGATGTAAGCCTCCCCAAGTGCTATTCAATTCTATATATTTTGAGCTTCTTGTTAACATTAGGTTATTAAGCACGTGATGATGCCTCTCTTCCATCAGTTTTTTGGTCTTCTTCTTGACCTCTTCACATCTATTGGTGTCCTGCTGACGGTTGTCCTTTCTTCTTGCCACGTGGCCTGCCCACATCCATTTCAGTAGCAAGCATGTTCGTTGCCTCATTGAAATATATCAATTTGTCAAAGTCATATTCAGTGGATGAAATGGTTGTAACAGAATGTCTCTTGTTTTTTTTTCTTTGAAGGCTGTAAACTATTTTACACTAATTTTAGTTCTATAAATGGGCAACTTCCGCCTTTATTCCATTTTCTGGCTCCGCATTCATGGTAGTTTTTTTTCAGCATTATAAGCAATTCCTATATTTATTGCCACTTCCGTCATTAAAGTAATATTGCAGTTTCCCAAAATATTTCTCAAATTCATGATTATTAAATATGTATTTCTGCTTTCTGACCATTTAATGTTTCTCTAATTATACCGCAAAGGAATTCAAAGAAGTACGAGTATTACTCGTAATTATTTCGTCAGATCGTAAGTAATCGTTAAAAATTTGGAATTAAATTTATTATAGCGTAATCTTTAATGCCTCTAGCCTTCTCTTACAATATTAATTGGTGGATTAAAGATAATGATGTCGCATTCCATAAAAAATGAAATTCATGTATTGATGATAGTGGCTCGCCTTTTTCCTCGAGATTAGTTATCTGAGTATTAGGGGAACGTATTCTGGAATCATTACTCTAAAGAACAGCAATTGAATATTTTCGACCAAATCACAGAAAATATGAAATAATGAAATTTAATCGAATCAAATAATAGGCTAATTTGATTTTCATTCTCTCTTTTGTCGTATCTACGAATGTGATATAAAATTCAATAACGGAAATCATGCCAGCTAAAATTTCTCTCAGCGCTTTATTAAATATTGGCATTCAATGGAGCGCAAGTTCCTGGAACAGAAAAGGGCTTAATGGAGAGTTTTCGAACAGATCGAATAAATGAACTGCGCTTCACTTTCTATTATTATCTATTACGTTTCAGTAGAAGCAGGAAAGGAAGCTAAGAAGATCTTCTATGACATCTTGTACCGGACGTAATCTTACTTACGTCCTGCAAATTTGTCCAAATGAAATAATGTTGAGACTAAGTAATGATTTATGTATTATTCAGAGTCAAGATTCAATATCTGACATCAGATAATGATGTATTCTACTAGGAAGAATATATTCTATGCATTGCTAACAGAAGAATTTTGGGTTATTCCGGGAGATATTTTTTCTCGTTACCGAATTCTAACTTACTGTTCTTTTTCTTCCATGCATATTGCATCCCATTCCCCTTAATCCAAGATTCTCTACTCATAACCAAAATTAGACCTTCCTTTTCAATATTCTGCCTTATCCCCTTCACTTTTGATCTAACTTGAATTATTATGCCTTCTTCCTAATATCACACACATACTTATGCATGTGTGATGTATTATCCTATATGTTAGATCAATTGAATCGTATACTTTCCCTTTTTCTTCCCTCTCTTTTCAGCTGTCGACGCCAGTAGAACATATACTTCGAGACTCCAAAATGATCAGTACACCTTATTTAAGCTTTTTATCTCTGTGTTTTCGCGGTTTTTTTCGCTCCCCTTCTTATGTGGGCGTTTTCCCGCATCGTGGGTTTTTCTCTGTAAACCTTCAGTTGAGGAGTTTTATCCCACAACCTAAATCTTTTTATTGATAATTATCTCTTACTTTGTGTTTTCTATTTATTTTTTAAACTTTTGTATTAATTTAGGTTTAGCATTATTTGAAAATAGGACTTTCAGAATTGTATTAATTACCATATATGTTAGTTGTAAGTTGACTTTAATTATAATAATTTTTATATCACTGACTCAGAGGTTATGTGTAAGAGTGGCCCATTGGGCATAACCTCGCCGTAAGGGTAAATAAATAAATTCTTAAAGAAAGCAGTACGTTTGTTCTCAGAAGCGTGTTTTTGTTATGTCGTGACCAAAAATTTAAAGCACTTGTCTTGAAAATGCTACAGGATGATATGAATGTTCATAAATACGTATGATTACTATGAGATAGAGTTAAGAAAATCAATCGGAATATTCCCTTGTGTATAATAAGTGACTCGAAATATTATAAGTAGTCAATTAAAATCATTAATGGTTAAATATTTTTGCTAAATTTTAATTTTAACCATTAATGTTAGGGACATTCACAGTACCAGTGATACCATCGATTCCAATTAAAATGATTTAAAAAAAATTAAATAAAGTTGAAGAATAAGTGTCACGTCGAATTAATTATAAATAATTTGATATTGAGTAAGTTTTGGAAATGAGTTTATCAGCTACGATCTAAACATAGTGAAATGTTCATATTTTTGTCATTTGAGAAGACACAAGACACGTGGATTATAAGAGTTCAAACAAAATTCCTTTTAAATTTTTGGTATTTAAAACGAAGATGTGAGATATAATAGCCTCAATTAGACAAAGGTGTGCAGTAGAATTTTACCTCCTCTTGGTAAACGCGACGGATATCTTTGGACGTGACAGAATGTGGATGAGGTAATTTTCCTAGCTTTTCTATTAATTTGCGTCTTCCGTAGCCTCATGACAATTTATATCTGAGCAAAGGTCAACTAAGGATGATTTTTCGATACCTAGATTGGTTGTTTGCTCCGCTCTTCGAAGGAACCAGTAAAATCGGTCTGGTATGTCTAAAGAAGGCAGAATCAGAGACAGAAAAGAAAGAAACCGGGTTATTATCGGGGGAAAGAAGAGGGGCAAAGAGATATTTTCTTACGAGGAATTTCATAAGTTCTTTTCATCTTGGAACCCGGCTCCAAGCGGCAGAAAAAAGGAACGGAAAGGGAGGAAAAATAAAGTCCCCTCCGCACTCACGTCTCCAATTGGGAACAAAAGAGAGGAAGTTCGTGAAAGCGATCTTTTTTCACGAGAATGCCATGTGATATGAGCATCCCTCGGTGTGTTAACTACAAAGTGATAGTATTCTTGGAATTGTCGACGGGAAACTTGTTCAACGTATCTCCAGAAGCTGCTCTAATTACTCACAGCGCCCATAAGCTCCTCTTATTAAACGAGGATCTCCGTGTTACGTCCCCACGATGCAATGAAGAAGAAGAATACAAGAGGGTGGGAGGTGGAGTGGTGCTTTCCGATTAGGAGAATGATTATGAGTTCATAGATACGTACAACGGCATGTATCAATTGCGTTAAAATGCTCTCGAAGAAGCGCGAAAACACATAGCCGAGAAGATAAATATTCAACTGAGCAAACTACTAGGTTGCTCCTACTACTTGGTAATTTTGTTTACGTAAATACCGTTTTGTCAGAATCAACATAGTAACTTGGATAACATGTCTGCTACTTTTATTTGAAACGTAAGTTAAAAATATGCAGCAACCGAGGAACTTTTACTCCTATGTCGAGCTACTAACATTTGTATATATACTATATATAGTAATAGTACGTATTCGTAATAAGTTGTGAAAGGAATGAAAAGGATGTTAACGTTCATTCCGTATAGAGATTGTCTCTTTTACAGATTATATTAGTATTGTATTAGAGATTGTCTGTATTACCTAGTAAAACCAAGAACGTTTAAAGGTATCCTTTATTCTTAAAAGTGTCGATGTTTAATAATGTGCCAATTTTGATATCTCCGCAAACCCTACTTCTCGATAATCAGTAGATCATTGTTACATGCCCACAGGTCCATGTAATAAATTGTATTATGTACATTGTACATATTATGAACATTGTGTAAAACATTTCACTCCGTGAAATATTAAAAACTAATTAAGTCTTTCCCTGACTGCTATATTTATCCTGTTGTTTGTGACATTCTCACATAATAACGTACATGTGAGTTTCTTCGAATCTGAGGACATTATTGTTTATTGTGTATACCATCACAAATGACGAAAATGGTGAAAATAGGAAGGATGGAAAAAGAGAATTTTTAGAAAAAGAAGAAAAAGGCCAATTTGATTGGATACATTTCAAGGAAGAACGTATGCAATTTTTGATACACTTTGGACAACGAAGAATGAAGTAGTAGTTACAGAAGACCTGGTGGTTATTAAGATAACAGATTTATTTTTACTTTTAATTTGGAAATGTCACTTAGTAAAGTTATCTATGCAATTAACAAAGTTTCTGTAAAGGATGAAAGATCATTCATTAGAGAATGTCATATTTATAGATTGACCTTTATTATTTGAACCGTCTACATTGTAACGATTCAGGTACCAGAAGAGCAGAGGAAATTTTACATTTTTATGGAAATTTATTCTTTTGATGTTAAAAGTGGAGAGCAAAAAATGGGTCGCTTTTTTTATCTGAAAGGAAATCGAAGGTCCGATAAATATTTCATCGCAACGGTTTGGGAGCTCGTTAAGAAAAGAGGCAGGAAAAATACGAGCTCTTCTTTTTCAAGTGGAGAGGAATTCTAAAGAATATATCGGAGGTATCACGACGGAATGGAAAGACAAGAAAGAAGTCGTTCCTGAATTAAAGTTTGGAAGCTATATTTTTTTGAAGAATCCTGTTGTATATTTTCTGCGCTAGCTCAAAGAACTCAGTAGTCATCAACGCGACAACAGTGAAAATTTAGAGAGACCAAGTATTTCTGGTTTGATATTCAACGCAACCGATAAATTGATATACCGAGTGATTTTAAACCTAATCTCTTACATTAAACCCTCTTTACATTCTTTTCCCTCCCTTTATGTATCCAGCCATCTCATTTTTTGTCTTTCTTTCTTTTTGAATATTTTTTTACCATTAGCATCGTTCGTATATATTTTGTATTATGGTATGCGATTTTGGTCACGAGTGTTTAATATATCTGATTATAACCTCCTTAGGAGAGGTAACAGTCAGATACTTTACTTATACATGAATGAATATAGCATTAAACAACTTACAGTTCATATTATCTAGCTGATGTATTTGATATCTGAACTTATATAATTTTTGTAAAAGTGAATCTAAACCACTGAATTGTTTTAATACTTAGCGACATTTTTTTACATTTAAGAATATTTTAACTACTTTTTTGGGTAAAAGTAGCTTCATTATAAAAAAATAAACTGGAATCTATATTTAAGTTAATCCGAAGTCTTAAAAAGGGCTCATCTAACAATTGAATCCTACGAAAGAAAATATATGGAATTTCATTGCACTGAGAAGCATATTTTCGCGAAATGTCGAGGGAAAGGTACTCCAACAGGAAAAAGGTACGAACTTGGATCAGAGAAGGCTTATTGTCTTGAATCTTAGTAATCCTTCTTTCGGCGTAAAATAGGAAGTTCTTTAAAGGGATACGATACCTATTTCTAGAAACTGATTTTGATGTTTAATGCCAAATAAAAAGGTACATATTTTTACATATTTTTAAAAGTTCATAACGAATATGAGCATTATTTTCCATAAATTATTGTTGCTATTTATTGTTGTTATTAAGAGGTTTACCGGATTTTTAAGGTAAATATCAATGATCATCAATGATTAAAAAAACTGTTTTGTAAATTTTGTGATATTTTGACAATATAAGTAAGTGATAAATAAGTACAGTGGTACCTCGAATTGGGAAACGCCCTACTTACGGACTATTTTACATACGAACTCTTTTATAACTCCATTTTGACCTCTAGATACTGACGTAAAAAATGGGAATACATAATGGAAATCTCCGTTTTAAGATGCAAACTCTTTTAGTTACGACCTACGAAAAAGAAAAGATCAAGTTGGTGGGTCAAAGTAGTGCTGTGTTTGAAAATATTTTTCGTAAATTTCTTTGTATTTTGGTTTTTTTTCTTCGTGAAATGTTCTAAGTATCGTTATCATTTACCATTTAAAACTTAGCGAAATTGCAATAATGGAAAGCAAGAATTTCTCAGACCTAATAGCAAAATTATCTCGCCTATTATGCAGTTTTATTATTGTTTGTAATGTCAGTGTTCAACATATTGGAATAGGTGGTTATTCTTTAAGTTTGCTCCGCCAAATTATGTTGCTTTATTAACTTCTCCAATTGTTGATTATACTTTCATTTATACTGAAATCCTCTCACAATATACAACTAACTTCAAATTCACTGTATTGAAATTCAATGTAAAACAAAACAGTGGTTTAACAAAAGTAGCGAAGTCTTTCTGCGTCAAAAAATATTTATCAAATAAAGGTCAGGCTAAAAAGGGCAAAATCTTACATGCAGAAAAGGATCATTGGCTAAATTGTAAATTTTAATCCAGATAGCCACGGTTTTTTGATGATTGCTCTAAAAAGGTGTTTTTTTCTACGGCTATTCATTTACAGTGTAATGGCATTCGTCAAGTGTTTCGAAATATGAGTTTATTTAGCGTATATTGCGTATTTAGCTCCCACCAAGGCAGCATTCACTATGCATTTGGGTAGCGTAATCTTTGGTCCCGGATTCAAAATGTAAACCTATAACAATAATAAATTATAATAATATTATTAACCTAGAGTAAAAATTAATTTTTATAGGTTTAAATTATAACAATAATTCCAAGACATCAAAAAATGTCTTTGTAGTTGAAAAACCTCTACAAACAATACAAATTAGCGAAAGAGAGCAAGAATCAGACCTTGAGAAATTCATGAAAATTGATCTCCAGAGGGAGTCAATTATAATTAGAGTGATTGATTTGTGGGATGCTGTAATAGACGAGGGTCGGCCCGAGAAGGCCTATTGCACGCGTAATAGAATGAATAAGTAAAACAATTCTTTCATGCATGACTTAGTGGTAGGTCTCCATAGCCTAAAGATTGAAAAGATGCAACTTTTACCCGTACGACGAAATATTTCATTAAGTTTTGAAACCAAGGTGGCTTAATAAAATATTTCCTGGTACAGGTAAAAGTTGCATCTTTTATTTAAAATTCACTCAAAGTTTTTTTTGCATAATTTATATAATATTTTAATCACAAGAATTATAACAAAGGAAAGTAACCGACTTTACGAGAAAACTCCCATACGGGAAGGGGGTTAATAGCACATTAATGCTCAAAGATTATGAAAAACTAGTCTAGTAAAAAGTCGAAGCAAAGCTTCTTGTCAACAAATCGCCTTTTACCAGTAAGTTTATCGGGAAACTCTGAATTAAGTTATAAGCATAACATAATTAATTTTTGAAAACTGAAAATAATTCTATCACGAACGTCTCTTATATGATTTCGGAAAATCTCTGAGTTTACAAACGCACGCGAAAGGGTATTCCCCCAATTCTTTATCTTTCACCTCTGGAGATAAGAAGGAAAGTGAAGGGAGAGAAACTTAAGAGGGCCTTCGCTTTGAGAACTATGTTGGATTTAGGAGTCCCGTGGGAAATAATTGGGGATTAAACCGCTTCCATTACGCGCGCTAATGGAAAATTTCCAAGTTTTCGGTGTCCCATTGCTTTTTATCATCTCGTTTCCAACAAAAGGAAGGCGGCTTGGTGAAAAATTCCCCTCTTTTTCAAACAAATGGGATTGCGATAAAAATCCACCCGCTGAATGAATATTTCAGGGATGGCGAATGGAAAAGCTATTAGAATGATATGACTACTCCATTTTCAAACCTCGCGTACTCCCCCAGTGGTCGCCGCAGAGGAGAATAACGGGTTTAATTTTCGTCTTCTTGGGAGTGAATCTTCGAAAGTAATTTTCGGAGAAGGCTGCCGAAAGTAATCTCTTTAACCAAGAATTATTTCTGCCGCCAGAGTTAAATGACTAGACTGACACGTACATGCATCACCCTTCGTCCTTTCGGATCAAGCACCGTGATAGTCACTTCTAATCCTTCATATTTTCCTGTCCTCGCATACATTAACTCAACATGCCAGGGAATTACCCCGTGAAAGGCCCTGTTAATTGAATACATCTTCCGCTTCATACAGCTTTCTGCATCTCATCCAAAATTCCTATTTGTTCTTAAGAATTCTCTAAGGAATTCCGTTCAACTCAATCAAACAGCTTTTCGTTGAATTTCCTCTCTCTTGAGGACCAATCGCTGTCACTGCAAACCACCTTTGTCACTCTTCATTCAGCCGGCCTATACGTACATCCAACACTAACTAAAACACCTCGTCGACGATGAACCCGCAGGCTTCTCTTCAGTTTAATGTACATGTAAATGTTTATCAACTCATTGAAGAGTCTCTATGACATCATAGCTAAATTAAAAACGCGCTGAAAAAGACGTAAGCCGCCCATATCCTACAGCAGGCCTGTAAAACTCACTCTCCGTGAGTCCACATGTGACCCGCTAAGTTTGACCCAACGGACTACAATGATTTTGTCAGGTATTCTTAGTAAATCATAATAATAATGACTATTTTGCCATTTTCTACAATTTACTGCATCCTTGGCATGCGTTTTTGAAGTTGTAGTTTTGGTTTTGGACAAAGAAAGATCAACCTCTGCTTCTGAAGGTCACTCCATGTTTGTAATCAGTTTTTTCCTCGTGGAATTTGTTGATATTATTTGAATTTTATTTTCTTCACGTCTACTTTAACGGCCAGAAAATGATGTTCCTAGAAATACGGCAGTTATTTATTCCTATCTTGATGAAATAAATGTTGAGGAATACCACTCCTCATAATCTTCTGCACCCCTACACTTATCTCTTCCTTTGAAATTTATTCCAACCCCCTGAAATTTACCTACACATTCCATACTCTCACATTAAAAGTTATTCTTTCCTACTTCATTCATACATGCTATAATGATTCTGATATTTTTCACTTTTTGATGTCAAACGGTTCCATAATTTTCTGTTACTTAGTATTTTTTATTTGTATCAGATATTTATTTTCCGTGTATAACGCTATAAACTTGGCATCCAAGCATTTCTGTAATTTTACCGGCGGATTTGAACGACCAACGCTGAACGAAAACTGCAGCTTTTTCTATCAAGGTAATCGTTATCATTAATATTTCTATCAAGATAATCATTCTGAGTAACTTTCATGTGAATTTGAATTTTTTCCTTCGAATGACTGCTAACTAACGTCTGAGAATCATGTCTCCTATGCCCATATACAACGTAGCTACTTTGTAATATTATTTTACTGGCAGCAAGAAAGTTCTCCCTTATATCTGCAGAGTCGCAAAACTGCCCGCATATTCCAGATATGGTAAAAACTAATGTTAAGTGTATCACTTCTTAACTTCTGCATTGTTTTAGCTAAATAATTGCTTGAAGAATTGGCATCTTAAATTATCTTCCGCCCACACTTCGATTATAATGACCTATTATTTCAAAGGATAAATTTCAGTGAGGGTGATCCTGAATGAGTTCAAGGGTTTTCACCATATTTAAATAGTCCGCAGAGGTTTGAGCAGTAGATGCAAATTGCGTGGCGAGCGATGAGAACAGGGATGGATTAAATGAGATGGAAAAAGGACGGACTTGATGAGAACGAAACATCTGCTCGCACATTCTGGTGAGATTACGGATCCCAAGGTGAAGAAGATTTTCAATCCACTTAAACCCTTGGCTTTCCGTATGTAAGTCTAGAAAACGACTTTCACAAAATGCTAAATCTGAAGATTTAATTTTCGGAGGGGTTAAAGCAAATTAGTGGGTGGAATTGAGTGAGAGTGAAGATCAAAGGGCGTGGAGAGCGTTTGCTTGGGAATCAAGGAGAATATCAGGTTTGAATTGACAAGTAGAGGATTGTGTATTGATCTCAATATTTATTAATTTTGCTTTCAGGAAATATATAAGTATTTATAAAGCCAGCCATTAGACCAGTGGGTACTTTTTTTACCAGTTTAGTGGTAGGAAGACAAAACCACTTCATATGCAGTTTTTATTTTACCCCGACTTACGCAATCTCACAGTTATGTGTCTCTAAATTTTCCTCTCTCATTTCCTCCCGAATGCTAGCATTTGTATGCTTGACAGAATTTCTCCGATCAATTGAAAAACGCTCACAAATATAAGTGAACATAGCCCACGAATATTACCATTCCAACGAAAACCGCGTTACATTAAATAAGCAAGGAATTTAAGAGTGATCGTAACGAATTTTTTTTTACTTTACTGAAGTAACGAAGAAACTGCATGAAAGAAAGAAGAAATAATCTCGTCAGACGACATTTGTTAGATTTTATTAAGTCAATGACATCGAAATAAATTCGTTTTACGTAATTCATTCATTAAAAATGTTTTGTATTAATATGCACAAATAATAACAGTTTTTATTGTTTCATTATCCTAAATTAATGTTCTTGCTAGTATTTAGTCCCAGAAAACAAAACAATGTACTCGTATGCAAAGTTATACTCCGACTTACGAGAATTCCTAATACGCTACTTTCGTCGGTCCCACCAATCGTAACTTCGGGGTGTTGCTGTACCTACAAATTGGTACAACATAGAAGCCTTGGGTTATTTTGCTGTACTCATCCATTGCGATTAGTACTCCAATTACCTCAGTATCTACTTACTATTGTACGATGTAGTGAAAGCGAAATCTCGTTGAAGTTCATCTTCGCTAAGCTGTATCCGTCGAATATTATCTTATAAGACAGTTCCACGTCCTTACTTCATTTGAATGTTATAACTAATCTGCATTTTTAATCGACGCTTTCACAAATACGAATAATATCAGTATATACACAATTGATGTTCAGCAATAGGATTGTATCCCAGCATAAGCATACATATTTATATGTGTAACTTTAATGTATGTATCTTCTTATATAATANCTAAATCAAATGAGGGTACAGAATCTCCCTTTGTTTTACCTGCTGCTCTTGGTTACTTTAAGAGTATAATTACCTGTAATGGGCGGTTCCATCCTCCATGTTTTTTTCAAATGAAAAGTTTAAGAAGTTGTAAAAGCTTTTAAGATTGAAAAGTGCCACTAAGTTTTACTCCAATTTAGTAATACATCAAATTTACCGAATTTTTCATTCTAATTGTCCGCAACAGTCAGAAATATGATTTCTTGCTGCTGTTCTTTGTAACAGATGTAGGGCACGGTTTCAATTATTTTGTCATATACATGGACAGGCAATGCAATACTCAGAGAATAACAGCTAT
Source organism: Ladona fulva (assembly GCA_000376725.2). NCBI lineage: Eukaryota > Metazoa > Arthropoda > Insecta > Odonata > Libellulidae > Ladona > Ladona fulva. Next base: position 1,078,935 of record KZ308344.1, on the reverse strand, counting down.
CCTTGATCACATAAATAGAATCCATTCTTAAAAATTAAGATTGCTAGCGCATGTTATGTATCTATGGTTTTGAGAATGCGTACACTGGGTCGTTTTTGTTGTTGTTAATCTCGAATCCCGGCGTTAGAAATCCTTGGATGGTAGTCCTGATTAAGAAAATACTATCAAAGTTTTTAAAAGTAATCTTTTTTTTCTTTGGGATCCATCCATCCTCTATAAATTATTTGAAATAGTAGATGTCTTCAGTAGTATTCACGTGGCCATATCTATAAATGTAATGTATTTCTGCAATAAAAAAACTTCTTCGAGAGGTATCAACGTTTAAATTTTTAGATACAATAGAAGTGAATAATTCTGTGTGGAATTCACCAAAAAAAGAAAGGAAACCCTCTCAAAAGCTTCAATTATGATATTGATAAATTACTTCCTTCACAATCAAGTTCCTATGAGAGGGAAAGGGTTAAGATGGTCGCGTAAATTCGTGTACCTAAGCAAATTTCCAAAAATTGGCAGGATTCTCGGAATTTTCTCAAGTGAAAAATATTTTCTGGCCGGGTATTGGATAGAGCAACCCACCGGCAATCGAGAGATTCTGGTTCGAATTCAAATTCTGTTTACCAAACGATGTGTTTGTGAGTAGGTAATAAGTTTGGCTACTGTCATATAGAAGGGCTAGAAAGTTTTATTTCCTATTTTTGCTTAGGCCCTGCAACGGAACTATTGAGCAGCAAGAAAACGGGGTGTGTTTCTTCTCAAAGTACGTCCAAGAAACTTAGATTGCTTTTAAAGGTGTGATAAAATGATTACTGGCGTTGCAAATGATTAGAATATAATCCTCTTCGAAAGTTTCCTCTCTTATCGAAAATCGATAGAATGTTCTATCTCTCATATTTATGGCCACTCAGGTCTGAATTTATAAAAACCCTTCGCACGGAAACTACGAGCTCTCCCCATCAAGTTTCGTTAATATCGATTAAAGTTACTTCTTGTCGAAACTCTGAACCTTATGCATAAAAAGATGTTCATTCTACTCTATAGACTTTATATTGTTCTGACTTTTTTATGCATTACAATTGTAATTGGCTAACAATATCAGTATCGTATTACGTGACATTTGCGGACAATCTGCATCGAATTATTGGTGAGCCTAGAGAAAAAATTGCTTACTTGTTAATGAATATTCTACCCCGAGAAAGTGATTTTTTTCTGCTTTGCCAATTTTTCTCATAAATTTACTATACTATGGTCCAGGATTTAGTTAACAAACTAAGATTGTAATTTTACTGCTACACTACACCGTTTTTTAAATTAATCAAGTAGTTTGATTAACTTTTTATGCTATATTTTCATAAAATGCGATTCAATCGCTGACACTACTTCATACACTTGCACCCTTTGGTGTAGTATTCTAAATACCGATCGGTGGCACAGTTTCAGCAATAATAATTAGTATTTTAATTTACGGAATACATTTATTCGTACGGATGAACCTCATTATTTTCTAAATAGTAGCACACACCTGTGTTCTGTTCTTTATGCAAATTTGTACGTTCAGTTTTGCATTTCGATTTACACATTCAGTTACTTTCAGTTTTATTCACCGCATAAAATGCGATTCAATCGATGTCACAACTTAATACACTTGCACCATTTGCTGTAGTATTCTGAAGGACTATAGGTGGCTCAATTTAAATGAAATTCATTTGCATTTTAATTGACGGAATAAATTATTTTGCGCGGAAAAACCACGTTATTTTCTAAATTCTGGCGCGCATCTTCTATGCATGCTACGCTTTCTGTTATATATGCAAATTTGCACATTCAATTTTGCTATTGAAATAGTACGAGCTTCTTTCTTACGTTAAGCAGCGCAGTTATCATTTAATCTTTAGTCTAAAGCAAATTTTTACTTATATTCTGTAAATGTTTTATAATCGTGATTCATCTAGAAAATATATAATTGTATAAATTGATAGCGCTTAGGTAGAGTGAACGAAATTGAAATGGGAAATTTTCGCGATTTTTAATGGAGGTGATAGGCGTAACACGACTAAAGAGTATATTAGGTTTAATGTAAGCTTTACCGTAGTCTGAATATGCGCCATTAGCATAAACGGGGAACGCCGTTGACCGCGGTCATTGCATTGCGAATATTAGGAAACCGTATAATATAGTGTAGGATTTTCCGTGACGTCTCGGGAATTTAACCTCATGGCTGGTCCCACATCATTAGCATCCTACCTAGTGGTGGCCACAGAGCTGTTTCCTTCTAATTTATTGCATAAGGGCGCTCTTATTACAACGTTATTACTCTCCTTATGCTCATCTTATAGCTTTGCATCCTATCTTTGCTCGCCGTTTCCTTCTCACGCCGTTGTAACGCTTTCATCGTTCTTCAGAACTCCTCTTCAATTCCATCACACCCCACCTTTAATTAAGTCTTCAAGTTTTCTCGCGCAAAACTTTGTCAATTTCAAATCCGAGGAAATATATTTGTTCGTCCTATCCTCCACTCATTGTGATTTTACCTTTGCGAAGGGATATTATTCGTCTATGAGCTACGGACTCTCGCAAACATTATTTATCGAATGAAATATTCTTCGCCTCCTCGAATTCAGCATTCACGTCTAGATGGTGGAAAGCTTCTGAAGTATGGCGGAAATGTGCAAACTTTTGCCTTTTTGATAACTTCTTTCCGAGAGAATTCATATGAAAACTGCCTCTAATGGGGAATGTTATTAAGGTAGATTAATTGAAAACTGTTTGAAAAAGTCTCTTGTAAGGAGAGTATTCTTTAAAGTAGATTATTAGTCTCATGGATTTCTCAAAAAAGGGAATCAAAGAATTATCTCATTGTGTCCAAAACGACGGATTATAGGGGGTTCAAGGATCATAATGACGTAACGGAGAATTTTTTCAATAAATCAATTTCATTTCGCAAACGCGCCAAAATTAATAAACACTAATTTAGGCCTTTTTCTGTAAGAAATGTATGCGTAATATTGGTCAACTCTCGAAGTATGTCCTGTATTTTCAGATACTTTACCTCTGCAATGGAAATCACCAAACACTGAAGAAAGACCTCAGAATTAACGCGTATGTTAGCGAGTAACTGAAGATATGTCAGGCAAAAAAGTTAAAAAACCAAAACATAATGTAAAGTTTTCATCTCTGAAACTGAAAAGTAAGAAAAGATAACTTACAATTTTATTCCATTCAAATACAAATCAGTAATCTTTTTTATTTGCGGCTTTAAATTCTAAATCAAATGAGGGTACAGAATCTCCCTTTGTTTTACCTGCTGCTCTTGATTACTTTAAGAGTATAATTACCTGTAATGGGCGGTTCCATCCTCCATGTTTTTTTCAAATGAAAAGTTTAAGAAGTTGTAAAAGCTTTTAAGATTGAAAAGTGCCACTAAGTTTTACTCCAATTTAGTAATGCATCAAATTTACCGAATTTTTCATTCTAATTGTCCGCAACAGTCAGAAATATGATTTCTTGCTGCTGTTCTTTGTAACAGATGTAGGGCACGGTTTCAATTATTTTGTCATATACATGGACAGGCAATGCAATACTCAGAGAATAACAGCTATCCTTGATCACATAAATAGAATCCATTCTTAAAAATTAAGATTGCCAGCGCATGTTATGTATCTATGGTTTTGAGAATGCGTACACTGGGTCGTTTTTGTTGTTGTTAATCTCGAATCCCGGCGTTAGAAATCCTTGGATGGTAGTCCTGATTAAGAAAATACTATCAAAGTTTTTAAAAGTAATCTTTTTTTTCTTTGGGATCCATCCATCCTCTATAAATTATTTGAAATAGTAGATGTCTTCAGTAGTATTCACGTGGCCATATCTCAAGACAAAGAGACAGATACGGGAGGGAGATAACGATATGTACTACTTTAATCGAAACACCCCAAATTCATTCATTTTATAAATATTATTGACAGATACACATCCATTCCCTAATCAGATAAATCCGATTCTGTTGCTCGAGCCCGGGACCACTGAACCGTTTATAATACGTTTGACATCAAAAAGTGAAAAATTTCCAATACTGGACCGGTATTGGAACACTAGCACGCTAATTACTTAACCGCTGCGATCGGTCAATTTTTATCACACCTCCGAAAAAAATGTGCAAGCCCGACCTATCATTTCAAGAGTGATTTTAACTTTAGGGCTGCTCCTTAGATCGCGATTGTAAATATTTCCAATAATATGTAATAATGATTCTCCTTTTGTAATTGATAGCACTAAGGGGGAACTGTTTGAATGTGATGATTGGTATCTATATGAGAAACACTCTAATCCAAATTTTACGTGCGCAGGAATTAAACACCTTGCAATTCTATCAGAGGATGAGTTGATAATTTTCAATGAGTTGATAATTTTGGGTTTCTATGTATCTATTTTACCCTGAAATTAAAGGCGACTTTTGGGAAATCAGATAATTGAGATATTTTGGTTTATTCTATCACAACGGGAGCTTTTCACCTGTTCGAAAAATGAAGAGAGCTGATACTCAAGCAGGATAGTGCCGAATGATTAGCTTGCACATTTATGGCCGGGTTCGGATACTGGTGGCGTTCCGCCACGTTCGACAAGCGAAACCTTTGTTTGAAGAGGCGCTCAAATCAAACGATCGGCGGATGGTGTATTTAGGTCTCTTCCTCTGAGTGATTCTTGAAATAAGAGCGGTAATCACGATCTCTGGAGAAGAACTTCTAGTCGTATTACTGTTTCACTCCGACGATTGTCTGATGATAACTTGAGATTTGTTGTCTTTCCCTTGTATGAGGGTATATTTCAAGTCTCTCATGCTATTAGAATTCATCATGCAATATTGATTACACTCGATCTAGATTGCTACTATGCCTATACTCCTTTGCTAAAATTAACCTCATACATTTGGTTGCATGTAGAATTAATTAACGTGGAGTTATTTTCAGTTAAAAGGAATAACGTGATAAATTATGTGACGGTTGTTCATAATCCCCGAAACTTTTAGGGGAAAAAGGAGAGTTTGCACGGTTTTCTGTCCTTGTCTATATTGGAGCCGCTAACGTTTATTCAGTAATATAATATCGTGAGACTGAGTAGGGTAAAAGATTAGCGAAAAAAAAAGTTTCCCTGTCAGCGGCATGAGCTTAACGAAGGCCTCCTTTTTTGTCAATAATGTCGATTGTCATGATATGTCAAGTAGAGATTAGATTTTAATTAACCAGAGATTCCGCACTGTTCCAAAAAGCCCCTTATTCAACTGTGTCGTCCCGCTGTTCCAGGAATCGTCTTCGTTACGTGATCAATACCCAATTCCTACGTAGGCAAGGCCCCTTAATACAAATTGCTGCTAATTTATTCAACTTATAAAGTTAAGGTCCTTAAAGAAAGGGATATAGGATAAACATTGCAAGATGCGTTTCAACCTAGAGAATCAATTAAGGTAAAAGTCTCTTTTGAACTTTTCTTATAATTTTCTCACAATTTAATTTTTATGGAATTTAAAATTGATTTATTTTATATGTAAGCGACTAGTTACTTTTCTTTAAAGATACAAAATTTTCTAAAATGGCATGGAGCGAGAACATATTTTTAGTGGAAGTTTAAAATTTTTATTTTATATTTACGGGAGACTTTGGTGGTGAGTGTTTTCAGCGTGCATTCTCCTAAAACTCGAAAAGGTTGCAAGACTTTAAAACTTCATAGCATGTTAAATGTCGACCTCACGAAGATAATGGGCTAATTTTTATCTACCTAAAGATACATTGGTCTACACCGGATGGTTTCCCATAAGAAACGCATGCAGATTTCATCGTTTCATTTCATCAGTTCATATTCATCGCTTTCAGACTTGCAAAATTAAATTAGATAGGAAAGTCGCTCCAATTAGAAAACAATAAGAGAAAGGACGTTGAGTAAAGATTCTTATTTTGGTCTTTCTGATTCTAAACCGCGAGAAATTTGATAAAATACACGAATATTATCAAATATTTTGAAGTCTTACACAATCCGTATCCCTGAAGACCAATACAGTTGCTGAATCCGAGTTAATGTGCACAATTTTCCATGAGAATAGACGGGGTATTTAAGCCAATATAGAAATAATGGTAAGAATTAATGATGGACTATAAAAGGAGGAGAAAATGCTCTGAGATTTTTGCAATTGCATTAACAAGAACAAATTGCTGGGTCACACATACGACCGTTTAGGAGCTTTCCTCAATCGGCCAAAGTTTGCCCATGGTTAGTGAGACCGTTACATGTTTGTTTGTCATTGTCAAAGAGAGAAGAAAATGAGATATATATCGGCGCAGGCTTAGAAAATAAAAACCTTTTGAGGGACTTTGAGAGAATTTCAGCTAAAGTGAGTTATGAAAAAGAAAAATTTGTTCTGTGCTCAGAGCTAAATTGCGTGTGGATAGAAATCTGTATTCCTTTTAGAGATTTTTATTAGTTTAATTTCTGTGTCTTCCCTTTCTACTTGGAGAGTTATTTCTGTGTTTTACGATTCCAATTATACAGGCGGAAATGAGCAAGCAGCATGATACAGTAATAACACAAGGCTGTATGAGAAGTGTATTGAATATATTGTTATTTATTTCCCCGTCTCGTTTGTTACAATGACTATCTATTGTTTTTGAGAGTCCAGGAAATCGTAATTAGTATGGTTTTTAATCATATTTATTTCCCCGTTGAGAATCAAAGAATAGATCAGCTAACAATGAAAATAATTCTGAAACCTAGGGCACGTGTACTTCCATACTGCCAAAGTTAAAACTCCCTGATCAGGCAAATCACCTCGAAGTTTTCTCCTATATCTGAATCAAACGGAAGTTAATAATACTGCTTTTATGATAACAACCTTGCTATGGAACAAATTTTATGCATTCTAGTGAATGGAAGAGATTGGGAAAAGTTCCCTTTCCTTCCGGAATGTTCAGTAATTGAATTTTTTTCCCGTGCGTTCACAATCAATATCTGAAAAAGAAGCAATTTTAAAATCTGAGTTATTACTATTACTGCTACACTTATTTATAACCTACAACAAAAGCTATCCCTCGATTTTTCCCCACTGTGACCTTGACGAATCTATATTGGTTATTCAATAGATATATAATTTCTCAGAGTAAAAATGAAGAAAAACTTTGACCAACTCCGTTTACACTTCATGAAAGTAATACCTAATACATAATGTACACTCTATGCCAAACATTATCTTAATTGCTTTCTGCTAAATGGTAACCCCAACGTCTTAGGCTATTTTCACGAAAATCGTGTTACTCGATAGCTAAATACATTTTATTGAAACTAACTATAGTATCACCACAGAAAATTAACTGATGAAGTATCCTTGTATAGTGACCACACGCAATACATTCAGTATCGCCTGTTGCAGACTTAAAGGGGCATGTAATGGCCATAACGCGTGGATCCCTGATTATTTAATTGCCATATTTAATTATATATATTTAATTTAATAGCCCCTTTTTTAGACACAATATGAAACGTAAGATAGTTTGCTTCAAATGCATGATCTCCTTAGCTATCTCCACCTATCTCAGCAATTATTTGAATTTGTCTGCTAAAAACCCGAGAAATAAATTAATATAAATGACTTCAATTGGAAATCAGAATTCATGTTTTGTATCTTCTTTTTTCTTCTCGTTTCCAGATATGCCTTACAATAGATTCTAATTTCCACTTTTATTTTTACAGATGATGAAAAAATATCAATTAATATATATGATCAAAAGTTACTTTATGGCATTTCACTTACATCTTTAAAGAAAGAATACGTCCTAACTTTCACAGAAGATTTTTATTGACAGTTTTCGTCCATGAATTGACATCTTCAGGTAAATATTTACCTGGGAGCAATCCTTGAATATGAGAAGGGATTGGAGCGGAGAGGGATATGTTAACCGAAGATGTGGGCAGGGAGAGGGGAAAAAAGAAGTAGGTCGGGAAAGGAAGGAGAAGGGTTAGGGATCCATTGGTAAGGAATATCTTACTTCTGTTAGAAATCTCAACGATTTCAAGGGCGTCGAGGCGGCATTCTTTCTTCTCTCGATGTAGGGATGGAATGGGAAATCTCTGCAGCGGTTGTGGTCGTTAAGGTAGTCAGAGAAGGCAGAAACTGTTCTTTCTTTTAAGGAAGCTGACATTTTATTTAAATTACAGTTCTTGTTTATATATCAGTATGATATTTTAAATGTATATAAATATCGAAGTAAGCGTGTTCTGAACGCACTTGTACTTGGCTTTAAACGATTATTTTTAGTGGCTACTTGAATCATGTCCTTTTTAAATTCTAGATTTCACTATCTTCACCCAGGTTTTCCCATCCTTTTGGCTGTTTTCCTACGGATTCTTTCTCTTAGTATTTAACGTACGTTTATGATATCCACAGAATGGTTTATTCTTTTTTTCCTTCCATCTTATTTGAATTTTCAATCGTTTTTATGCCGTGAACATTAAATGAGGAAGGGTTTCGTGCTAGATGAATATTCAGCCTCAACTTCCCTTGCTAAAGACTGAATCTGTTTTAATCTAGATTAATAAAGAAGCAACAAATCAGGGACTTTAAACACAACGATGTAAATATAATACCATGAACGTTTGATCTGTGGTGTTTTTTTGTACCCTTTATCATGGAAATTGCTAGTATGAAAATTATAAATAATCTTAGAATTAATTCAAATTCTTTCAGAAAATTGCAGAAACAGTTTTACATCCATGTGATTTTCATTCAAAGTAGTAACTATCTATCAAAATATTACTTTCCAAACTTAAGTGATTGAGCTAGCGATTATTCGAGATGATGATGGGGAGAGGAAGCACGGATAATAAGAAAAGACGGATAAACCAAAATGTAATTTTCGACCGTTTCATTGACTCATTGGGAGTTTTATTCACTTGGCTACGTTTAATTTCAGCAGCGATAATGTCATCATTGTTGTATTCCTATCAATACATATAAAAAAATAAGTTCTTCTTGTGTTAGATCTCGAAAATAATTATATTTTGGGTTAGCACTTTTCGGAAATATCATGCACAGATAATCCGCCAACGAAAAATCGGAAATGGAAATTCTCTGGCAAAAAAAGCAAGAAAATGTAAGAATTATCCCATATATATTTTTTTATATCTGACCTTTCCTCACTAGAGTGTTTTTCCATTTTAGAACCCACAATTTAATAGCTTAATGTAGTTTTGGCCGTAGTAATGGAGGTGAACGGTCTTAAGCTAAAAGAGGAATAGACGTAAAATTTCAAAATGAACAATTCCATTCATTTGAAGAAAGAGAACGATTTAACCGATTCTTTAAATGGAGTTTCACATTCATCTCCTTGCAAATTTTCAAGCAGTAAGTACAAAGACAGGGCTTCATCCACTCGAAGGACACTTTGGAATAAAATCAACATAATACAGAGTCTAGAGTGCCGTTTGGAGTCGATATCCTCTGGGAGTGCTTGGGAAATCGTCATAAAAAGTAACGGTAAAATCCGGTTAGGGAAAAGCTGAATGCAACACTAACACATCGGCTGGGAAACAGAAAGAGCAGGAAGGCAGAGATATTGGAATAACCTTCTTCGAATGAAATGGTACGGAAGTGGTTCAGAGTGATCTCCGGTAGTTAGAGATGCGAGAATCGTTTCCAGATTAATGCCGGATGTACGACGCAAATAGACGATGTGGAGATAAAGCGATGGGAAACGTAGAAATGAAAAATCCCCGTCGCAGAGATTAGGAAGTTGATTCCTTTGCTTACCTCTCCGAGAGCTGTGACGCGGTTATTAAAATGGAAGGGAGTTCTTCGAAATTGAGGGCAAGTAAATTAAAGCGGGAAGAGAGACTTTATTACGTTTTGTAACCCCACGTTTCAAGGACGCGGCGGAATCTCCTGCTCTTCGCTCTCTTAGGACAAATTGCCTTACACAGCCGTTATAATCTTGTTTGTTCATCTCGTGGAAAGGTTGGATGCCTGGAGCTCTTCCTGCCCATGTGATTGGGTTAACTGTGTTGGAATTCCACTAATGTTTTTATGCTCATCTTGGCTTCGTGAGCACCGCAGAAATGTGTAAAAAATTACGAGCTTCCATAAAACCCCGGAGGAAGTATGTGAATGTCAGAACGTCAGAAGGATCCTCGCAATCCACCCCCATTTTCCTCTTTCGAAAGGTCTATTACTAACGAGAATTATCCGCTTAAAAGATGTATAAGATAAATTCGTCCCTTCTGCATATTTTTTGGTAATGTTTGGTGGAGCTCCGAAGGGATAGGGCGTGTAAGAAGAATAAAAAAAGAAACTCATTCTCTTACGGTACATGAAATAAATCTACACGCAAGTTTTGGCGGTGGTAATTTATTTCTACAAGTAGACATTATGTTTGAAATTCATTAATTCCCTTCTTCTGGTACATTTAATAAATTTCACTTGATATGTTGTGTTACAATACTTTTCATAACATTCTATTTTTTATATAATGCGTTGTTCAGTAATAATATGCTTCTAAGTTTTTTTTTCATCGTACTCAAACTTGTAAGAAAAAGAGAAGGTTGGAACACGGCTGTATATGAATTAGAGGTTTAGTAACACTCCGTAAGGCGTCTTTCGGTAAGTGGAACTCGCACTCAGAGACAAACGGGAAGCTCCGGCCCCTTACCGATTTCTGGGAAGGCCAATGACAAAGAAAGTGAACTTCTTTGTGGAGACCCCCCGAGGATGGAAGCGTTGCTTCCGAAATGATCATTGGCCTTCCCAGAAATCGGTAATCCGGAGCTTCCCGTTTGTATCTGAGCGCGAGTTTCGCTTGCCGAAAGACGGCTTACGGAGTGTTTTTATACCTCTAATTCATATACAGCCGAGTTCCAACCTTCTCTTTTTCNATGTTTAGCATATCAAAGATTTTTAGTTCTAGTTCAAAGTATCCAACCTTTCTTAATATTTCTGGAATTGAAATGTAAAAACGGACTGTGTTTAAAACTTTTAAAGCTCTAAAATTCTTGAGGCCATCTTATAACACTTTTTATTAAAGGAAAAGTCTTAATTAGCTCTTAATCATCCCTTAAGTTTTAATTTACCTATTTCTTCTCATCATTAATTATACATCATTATATATACTATTTATCTATATCTTCATTCTCATCTAATGATCATAATTTATGATCATTAGATGAGTATAGTATATCTCTTCATTCTTATAATTATTTTACGTCATTATATATACTATTTATCTATATCTTTTCATCATTTCAAACTATTTAAACAGCTTTAATATATTTTCGTATAGATTCTCTTCGTAATTAAAGATCAGTGGATAAAGTATTCAGTGGAAACATTACATTATTTTTCATTCCTCTTAAAAATGCGAATTTATTTGAAATTTAATTCAAAACTAAGACGGAAGAGGAAAATGTTTTTTGCTGACAATTTAAATGTAATCCACGGAATGAGGCTTCAATTTGCGGAAATTGCAGATTCTCTCCACGAGAAATGTGAATTAAATTAGAAACTCAACTTTCACTAATTAATTATCAATACGATTCTTTCTTTTTTCCATTACCATTCTTCGTTTACTTCGAGTTAAGCTCTTTATCTTTGCTAACGTAACTAACTTTGCTAAAGTAATCGGATTAACTCAAATTTAAACTTTCCCTTTATTCATTTCTTCTTCCATCAGCTCTATAGATTACTTTCCAGATTGGCTGATTATTTTTTCTAGGATTGTTAGTTAGTAATTCTTATTATTTATTATTAGTTTACACATAAAGAGTTGAAACCGGAAATCGTATTAGTAAATACATGCAGAATCCTCATACCTTAGTTTGTGTAGATTATGGACCCTCGCTTGACATCATATAATAATGAGCAAAAATATTTGTTAGCGTATTAGCATTTTTTCCCTATTTCAACAACATAACTCATGATTAGAGTTTGAATGTGTTTATGACTGAAATCCTCATTTTATTGCAGGTAAGCGTCTTTCCATATCATCCCAAATCATTCCTTCAACTAACCACAACTTCTTTGTAGACATAATCCCATGATTATTATATAATGAGATAATAGACACATGATAATGTGTCTGCTCTATCTTCTCTATTTCTTCTTGGCCTCTTCACATTTCTTACTGCCCAATTGAGAACAACTTTTTCAGAGTTGTCTTTTATGGCCTGCTCACATCAGTCAATTTAGTGATAATACTTTATCGGATATCTCTGACACTCCTGTCATCATCCTTACACTATCCGTATTGCGTTCTCTGTCTCTTATAATTTGTGTGTTTGTTAAACCAATAATAAAAATATTCTATTGCAATTCGGATTTGTTTTCTCGATATCCTATTGCGATCATTTTTATTAAGGAAATATTCGGAACATTGGAACGGAATGTTTGCGTTAAATTTCATTTTCTGGTTATTAAAGTCTCAATTGAATATGTAATTGAAATACTTTCAGCCTTGTGAAGTTCGTCTCCTCCAAAATGAAAAAGTTAGATTATTTCCAGTCACTGTCTATATGCTGCTTGGGGCAAAACATAGAAGGATACTTGAATATTTTCAATTAATCTATTTTTTAGGTAAAATATCGAAAACTAGCTTTGATTCTATATATTCTAAAGGTTAATAATATTATACTTTTCTCTGTAAACTGCAGATGAAGAAACAAATTCATAACATCCGAGAATACGAAAATAAAGAGGTCGATAAAGCTATCTAGATTTTATTTGATTTTTTTTTCTTCGATATAAGTGGGTAAGTTAACTTTAATCGTCCCTACAATTATACTTACGAATTTATAGTGATATATAAGAGTGCATAGATAGTTTTTCTAAGCCTACCTATATGCCCAATTTGAATCTGCTATCATCCATATTTTATCTTATTATTTCAGAATTATTTCAGGTGTATTCTGCCGCTATTAAACCATGCGCGAAGTACATTATGCTTCAATTAAGTGCTCACGGAGGTAATTGCAGGCCAACGTACATGCGTATTCAAAATATACGTAATTAGTGATAATGGTTTGTGAACAGGAAATATGAAAATTTCATAATAAATATTTCGCTAAAAATATCTTAAGCTTTCGGGAATATGAATTAACGAGCGGAAATATGCGGCATTTCCAGGAGGGATCATAAAGTCGTTTCTGAAACTGCTGTGGTGCTAAAATGTGTATTGAGCCAAAGTTGTAGTAAATCCTTTCCCATATTTGCAGACGTAAAAAACAAGGTTTATACGCAGTACGATACGGGATCAGTACTTCTAAGTGATTGATAAATAGAAACACTGCCAATATGGTATTAATGAGGTTTTATGTTATTAATTAAAATAATACATGAGTATTCTTTGGATTATTAAACGCGACAGTTTTATGTAGTTATGCCAGTATCACTATAAAGCTCAAATATATCCATAACTTGGTCTTTATATTAATTAAAATAATACATGAGTAAGCTTTGGCATATTTCACGTGTCAATAATACTTTTAACTTCCCATTGTCTAGAGCTAAATTTAAATTGCAATGACAAGTTTCGAATATGTTAGACTCCCAATGACCATACTCAAAAATTAACTTAAAAGTGTTTTAAAAAGAAAAAAATCAGTGCAACAATGACAAAATAACCACTCCTTGCGACATTTGTATCANCATATTCCTCTCTTGCGGTTAATGTCTGAATATTTTAATTTGTTTGGCTAATGGATTAAAATGTATGCCTAATAATGTGAAAGCGCTATTTACTAAAATACCAATTATAAGGGCACACGCATAGTAATAATATAACACTGATTGATGTCGACTTCAGCTATATCACATGGATGTAAGGTAGTGTCTATCCTTCAGCGAGACCACGAGGTGATTTGCGATGTTTTAAAATTAGGTAAATTATGGTTCCCAAAATTTAGACCATTATTGATGATAAAAGACATTCATATTGTATTATGTTATACCTAAATATTAAACATAAATTAAAGCAAAGAAGGATATGATCTCAGGAATAATACTTGACATTTATTGATTTATTTAGAATAATGGCTAGGTTTTGAGTGTCCAAAGCAGCAAGATTTAAATTTAACGAATCCCACGCTGTGAAATGCAGTCCTTTGTGGAATACAAGCGACTTGCGTGTGACATTATAGAAAAGAGATGGTGAAGAAACTCTCGTTGGAATATATTATGAATCCCCCAGAAAGGGATATGATATTGTTAACGCGCTTGTAAGGAAAGTATAGTTTTGGATACAGACTGAAGTCTTCATAGAAGTCTTTTTTCGAAGCCTATGATGTTTTTGGGACGAAGAAGCTCTTTAATCCGTCGTTTTTTTCACCATAACTTGCAGAGTATCTTATAAGAAATTCATTTCCTTCTGAACATTATTTAATAGATGACAACATGTCACCGAATACGATCTGAATTTTTAATATCTCTCGTATCAGTAAGGTCATGCTAAAATTTTTAGTAGTTCTGAATTTAGAATACCTTTATGACTTTAAGCACCTCATAAAATTTTCATTCATCGACGAAGAAAGATGTATGTACTTGAGAAAATGTCACACTAAAAAAATATTGCTTTATATGAAAATTATGGATCGTGATATTAAATCCATAGGAAGAATTCGTGAAAGAATGAAATATCATTTTATGTTTTCGAAACTTAAAAAGTTTCACGTGACGAAAAAATCTAATTATAGATTTAAAATAAGGTGCCTTATTTTCCCTTAACATTACGTCATCTTTGAATTTTTACACCTTAATACGCTCGATCCTCGTTTATTGATTTTAGCTATCCCAGCTTTCAAATTTCGCTGCATTTCCACATATTTTTGTAGATATCTCATGTCATTCTCTACAGGTTTACATTCAACTCAGCCAGATTTTCTTGTTATTTTTCCTCTTATATACATCCTTATCCCCCTCTCCTTTCTATAATATTTCATTTCAACTCATAAAGAATGGGTGAACAGTTTATTTTATAAATAAAAAGCTTACGAAGAAATGGGAATTAAACATTTTAACACTTCATAAACTCAGCTGTTCTTTAAAAAGAAAAATTTGGTGGATTATGTTCTTAAAAAGTGAACAGTTGAATGCAAGAGGAGCGTTACATTCGCAGTGCCACAGATACAGGAGGAAAATTTAGAATGTTACTTTCGTTTATATACGTTTGTAAATTTATCAATTTGGCGTTCACTGAGTATAGCGGACGTTGGAAAAAATCATGATCAATTTACGGCAGGCTTTCGAAAAAATTGAATAAAAGAGCACAAATATATAGGGCTCTCTGGTTGTGAAGTAGGGTTCCTTTGGTGGTAGCAGTCCAGAGTCCGATTCCCGGTGGGAGTCTGTACATACGAAATTACCTCCACTGCCGAAGCACTTTTAACAATAATAGGGCCAATATCTAATTGATAAAAAATTTAAGTAAAAAGTAAAAAATAGGCATCCCCCACGGTAAAGTGCTAGGTTCAGTATTTTTATTTTACATAATTATCCTAAAACAAAATAACAAAGGGTTTCCGATTTTTCTTCATAAAATAAAATTAAAATTTATAATCCAATGTGCACTAAGCAATAAATAATAACAAAAATGATAAATATTTGATATAGATCATTTATATTTATTCAATCTCTAAGAAGAATAGGTGAAAAAGTTTACTATTTTTAATCGTAATTATTTCCATACTTAGGAGCAAGGAGTGTTGAGGGGGTGAACGTGAGAAAGGTTATTACGGGCGAAGAAGGTGCTATGGAGGAGATTATGAAAGGTTATCATTCGTAGAGAGTAGAGAACTTGAAAATATCGTATTACTACCAAACATTTTTGGGAGAAAACAAGGCGACGTCCTCGGTAACGAGAGAAGGAGTTAGGAGGATAGCGAGGAAATTTCATAAATGAAAAAAAAATGAAGAGAAGGCAGGCAACGGTCTGGGGAAGTTGATGAAACTGCGCGGTGGCAAAACGTATCTGAAGGAGAATATGAAGGAAACACGTGGTCAAAATGCGGTGGGAACAGAGAAAAGAAGCAGAGGCAAAAGAAGTTTGCATGGCGGAGACGAAATTCTTCTCGACACCTTTGGTGGATAATGCGGTGCGAAAAGAATTGGAACCCAACATGCTTTTTACGTAAAATGAGAAAGGTGCGCCTCTTCCTAATGGGCTGCGACAGTTAAATCCAGTTTGCTCCTTGGCTTCAAATAAGTGGAGATGACGCGAAAAAGCCAAGTTAATCATAGCAACCAAACAACAGTTGGTCAGCAGTTTTGATGTTTTCCGCAGTGATGAGGCAGATGTGACCTTCTCAAGAGATTGGCTTCCTTAGATAAAACCTCTTGACAGGCTTTCTTGTAAGATTTGGAATCCCGCAACTCTGCATTTCTTGTTTCCTAAGGAATGGGATCCATGAGATTTATTTTATATGATATTTCACAATCACGTGAAACCGAAATGGTGAAAGGTAAACTGTAGATTACTTGATATCCATATGAATACCTTAGCTTATTTATCATGAGCCCATGAAAATATGTAAAATTACGATTCTGCTGACATGTTGCCTAAAGTCAATTCTGAATTCTATGCGAAGGAAAATACCATTTTTGTGATAATATGATTATTTTCTGCCTAATGGTGTTAGCATGAAGCAAAATCAGTCGCTAACTGATTAAAATAACAAATATCTTAAATATCTTCTATAGTTCCTTTAAAACTAGCTGCATAATACTACTGAACCTTATCGTTTTATTAGCAGAAGATGAAATTATAGCTGGGGCAAAGGTAAACGGGAATTTCTGAATAGAATCATTGATTCATTTTAAATAAATAAATACGTATTAATAAGTCATATAATATGCTCTACACTTTTTCTATCTAAGGAGAATCGATTTTTAGACATCAATGATTTAAACGAATCTTTGGTTCTGTGATTCGATTTTTCCATTTCCATCAAGTTGTTTTGTTTTCCCTTACTAGTATTTAATTCGTTTTCGTAATTTCTAAGTTAAACTCAAATTTTTCAGGAATATTTTCTCTACTTTTGCACATAATGCCATTTAAATTTAATTTCTTACTTACAATATCATTCAATAGTTATGCCGTATTGAATCCTCAATTTAATCGTTGATTCTATACTACGCTCATCCGAATGTACATTCATTTCAACCTAGAAGTGTATCCTTGGGCTCTTTTGAACAGGACTTAGGAAATACGAAAGAAGGAATAGTAGTAAAATAAAATTTTTTGTCTCCATCTATTTGATAAAATAACGAATAAATTATCTTCTATTTACGAAACTTTTATTTCTCGTCAAGGGGTTCGTCCACAGCTGTCGGTGTCGTTGTCAGGCTTTCGATATTCCAAAGGAATGTATGATTAATTAAGAATTCTTTGGACGGTCAGTACGAGAACAGTGAGGAACTCAGAGGTTACTACTGAATGTTGAGATGTTGAGGGAGAAAAACTTATAAAGTTTGAGAACTTGAAAACTCCCTCGTATGATTTAGGTAGTTCATCCAAGTTTGCCAATAAAAACACGAGATACTTTTCTCCAATGCTTCTTATAATATTTAGAAACAACATGGCTTTGGAGCAGTACAGTTTTCATTAATTGTGGTTTAACGAGTCACATTTCGTCTCGATTTGTTTTAGCAATGCATAACCAGAGCTAGGATCCGATCGGGATTCGGTATCGGTTTTCTGATCATCTATTGCAATAGTTCTCAAAGCGATTGCTTTTACCCCCTTAGGGGCAGTGGGATAATCTTTAGGGGTTCTTGATACAGGGTAATAATGCGAAACAGTTCCATTTTGGCGTCGGAATAGGGAAGGGAATATCGGAGTTTTACGTACATCCCCAAAACCCCTTTTCCAATAAATGGAGATAGAATAGAAACGATTCTAGTATCTATGAGGAGGTGGATGTCCTTGTTAAGATGAATTTTCTTAGTAAACATGAACTCTAATTAGTTCTAGAATGATATTATTCATAGTGCTACCCAATTGAGGATAGCGATAATTGATGATTATGTTTAGATGGGATTTGACGACAGCCACTTAGATGGATAAGATAGCAGTATATCTGTACACTTTTTTTTTTCAATTCTCACTTAAATAGATTTACTAATATACCTAAAACAAATACCAGAATTATCGATATTAATGTAGATTGAGTTTCTGTAATGAATTTGCGTCATGTTCTGCATGAAATCTGGGCGTTACTACCTTTCAATAAGTATACGAATAGATAAATGCAATTGTCTCACATAGGTATGTCCCAAAATTATCGATATGTCCACAAATTGAATTGGGTCTGATAACTAACGTATAGTTTTCTATCACTAGGCTTTTATCAAAAATCATTGCACTTACTTAGAGTTACGTATGCGAGATTAAATACGATGAAACATTTCGAAATAGGTTGTTGAAAGAATAAGTCAATGTAAAGGTATTGATGATTCTGCATCACTCAGAGCTACAAAAGAGCATATGATTTAATACGTCAATGTTTAAATGTAGGTAACCTGAGGTAAATCTTAAATACATCCTTTCAGAAACGGGATAAAATAAGTAAAATATCAACGTAGTTTCAATACTCTTTCAAATTCATGTTTTCAACAGATTCTTTAGGAAACGCTGTTTTTCTACGTGAAACAAATCTCAGCCGTAAATGTATACCTTCAGAGATGAGTGTCATATCAGTCCGTAAATGAAACTTATGAATTTAAGAATATCTCATCGAGAAACCCAATATTGCAAACCAAAAATTCACTTCTCATTCTCGAGGGAAGTCTATTGCAAAATATCTTCTAACAGAATGTGACAAGGAGAATATTATCCTAAAAATCTTGAATAATTAATTTCAAATGCTTTTTATTGCTCCTATTTTTGCTCCTAATATTGCTGTTGTTTTATTAGACATCATAAAAAAAACTCTCAAAACACAAAATTCATACATGGATGTGCACACTTTCAATTAAAAATTATGATTTAATATGCACTCTGTGATACAAGTTGCTAATAAGTATAAAAGTGATAAAAACAGTGACATAAAATAAATCTATAAGGAAAAGGAACACGGTCGTGGTAAGATATTAGAGTTAGAGAAAAGCTCCAAATAGCCGTAGTTTGCGAGAAAACTACGGCTATTCGGATAACATAAAATACAGCATATGTTCTTCCTTTTCATTTTCATTATCGCCATATTCAATCAAATGCGTTTCTATTTCAGTTGCCTAATTACGACATAGCAAGATGTTACAGGACAAGTGAACAAACCATTTGCAAACTTCTTCCGAAAGTAGCTTCAGGAAGTTATCGGAATCAAACAAACATTGTTTATCAACACGTTCCAAAAGGTTCACAGCCGTTATCAGATGAGTCACGGTCCGTAGTGCTTTCTCTTTAGGCCGCTACGTGGCACTGCACGCCGTGCTTAGATATCACACCCAGAGGTAAAACGGCCGTAATCTGGTCGTTGAATCCTTGGGAGAGTAATCCACGTACCAGCCATTAGATACAAGAGTCTCACTTTGCCCGATCGTTCGACCGCAATTCCGATTTTGGTGGAGAAAGTTGGGTCAAAGTTTATTTCTGTCCAAGTGTCGTTTACCCCGAAATCCAATGTGAGGTCGTATCAATGTGATTTCCGCGAGAGTAAGTGCAGTCTGACGGCTGGACTTGTACTTTCTATAAACAGTCCATGCAGGAAGTCATTCTCTTTGACTGACGTCCATTTTTTTGCAGAAAGATCGATCCTTTGGCTTTCAAACTGGCGTTTCGTAAACGTTCTGTGATCTATCTTGGAAATCGCAGAAAATGTGTTTATCATGGGTAGTCTTTCCCAAGTAGTCTCACGAATCTTTTACGTGATTTTGGTCAACCCAACCCACGTTATTATCTTAGTGTACTCTGTCGAAAGCTTTCTTGGGATAAACGAAAATAAGAAAAATTGATATGTAGCATTATTATCTGAGAAATGATAAAAATATTAAACAAATCAATCTTTCAAAGCATCCCGTATACATTCTCGATTCCTTCTCTATGACATAAACGTATGCCAACCTTGAATAGAAACAAGGAGGAAGGCAACACATGGTCACCAAGAAAAATTGTAGAATCAACCGTTAGGGCCATGACTGTGTGGTAGGAATCCATAACGAAGAAACCAAGAAAAAGCATTATACCACTTGCCTTTAATATTTATACTTAGTAAAAAGAACTAACAATTAAATATATCATGTAAATTTGAAACAATGCCACTTTAACTGGAAATTTTCTCTAGAATGGCCAATATCTATATCTGGATTCTTCCAAATCCCCGAGTTCAATTATTTATATTGTATGATAGATTTCTTCTTCACGAATTGAACGGATTGTAACTATAAGTTGACTTTTCAGCAAATATAAATACAGTTATAAATTGCAATATTTCTCGAATCGTCTTTTTACATAGATTTTAGAAGATCTGTAACTAAAGTTTAGGAAATGAATATTCTCTAGCGAGATATGGTGGAATTCCATTACAAATAAAACAATAACAACAACTTGTTCTTTCCACAAGTATATTTTGGTTAGCAACCAATGGCTTCGAACTTTCAGTTCATCTTCAGGCTTAGGAATGCAAAAGAAGAAGTGAAACATAGGAATATAATGATCTAAGGCTTTCCTGGTGGATTGCTTGTAAAAAGGTTTCTCGGGTTTCCAACCAGGTGAGTTCAGGTAACATTGCAGTTGCCAACGTTTCGATGACAAACTCTGTCATCTTCCTCAGGGCAGCTCTGAGAGTGAGAGCAGCCCTGAGGAAGATGACAGAGTTTGTCATCGAAACGTTGGCAACTGCAATGTTACCTGAACTCACCTGGTTGGAAACCCGAGAAACCTTTTTACATAGGAATATAAGGGACCACAAATCAGGGAGAGGGAAAAAAGGGGGGGAAGAGGAAGGGTCTTGGGAGACATGTGGGAGCCATCAGTTGGAGGGTAGGGGAGGGGGATGTCCAGCAGAAAAGTTGACCGGTGGTGGAGGTGGTAATGAGGGAAAAAGGCAAGTTAAGAGGTTTGAAGGATTATCTGTAAAAAGATGTTCATTGGCTAGCGAATGTGAATGGTGGAGGTGATGAAGGATATGAAATGTCTCTATGGTGTCTAA
>KZ308344.1:1015645-1057141 GCA_000376725.2 Ladona fulva | reverse complement strand
TAGCCAATGAACATCTTTTTACAGATAATCCTTCAAACCTCTTAACTTGCCTTTTTCCCTCATTACCACCTCCACCACCGGTCAACTTTTCTGCTGGACATCCCCCTCCCCTACCCTCCAACTGATGGCTCCCACATGTCTCCCAAGACCCTTCCTCTTCCCCCCTTTTTTCCCTCTCCCTGATTTGTGGTCCCTTATATTCCTATGTTTCACTTCTTCTTTTGCATTCCTAAGCCTGAAGATGAACTGAAAGTTCGAAACCATTTGTTGCTAACCAAAATATATTTGTGGAAAGTACAAGTTGTTGTTATTATTTTATTTGTAAAGTTTAGGATTATGCCATTCATACGTTTAGGATTAATTTGTTTCAAAATGGCAAGAAATTGTCATTACTCATAAGATTATGCAAGCAAGTTATTTGCGCAATTATCCAATTTTAATTTAAGATTTTTCTAATAAAAATTCGAATCTCTTTGGATTATTGCCTAAAAATTTACGTTTATCTTTTCTTTCTATCTACGAGAAAGCGAGATAAAATAAAGCTTCTATATTTAATTCATGCAATGAATGCTAAGAAAGGCTGGAGTTTCAACTGTATGATTTTTTTCTGCCTTCCATCAAGCGATATCATTGTGAGAAAGAACCTATAAGCTCTAATCTCTGAGAATGAATCCTTATCACGAATCTTCATCATCCCCTCCTGTGAATTTCTTTGAAACTATGCTGAATGACGAAATGTATCCTAAGATACGCTGCGAATTTCCAATACTTATCCTTTGCGTGAGTAAAATATTTACTGAAACTTCATCCGCAAATCACACTTTCCACGAAAATCTTCTCTCTTTTTTGTAACATTTGAATCATACACACGGCGGGTTTTTGATGGGAATCAAAATCTTTCAATAGAATCTTTCGAGATTACGACTTGGAAAGGAGTATTATGAAATAGCTCCTTTGCGTCCACTTTTACACTAGAAAACTCTTTTAAACACCCGGAGGAAATCACGAAATGTTTCAAGTAAACCTTTTTTTTCAAGCGTTCTCATGACCGCTGAGCACATTTCCTTTGTGGCTATTCTCTCTCGGATTCATACGATTCGCGTCATTCTTCCGTCTGCGAAATCCCTTTCTTTGCGCTCGAGGGAGCAAAGTCGTTTTGACGGACATTCTCTGAGCTCCAATCATTCAAGAATAAGAGAAGCTATCTTGAGGTTACACAAATCCTCAAAGATAGAGGCGGACTAAAGAGATAGACCGGTTGTGCAGCGTTAAAAGTCGAATTTGTATGTCAAACACGATTAAAGTTACGATTTACGGCTCCCGGATAGCCATGTAGGCAACGCGTTCGACTTCGCTGTAAGCGGTCCTGGGTTCGATTCCCAGTGTGGTTTCGTGTGCAATTACCTTAGCTATTAAAGCACTTTTAACAATACTACTACTACTACTGGTTGCGACGTAAGAAATTTATGCTAGACATCTTATATTGATTTACAGTTGCTGTCATCACTTTTCAATATACCTGAAATGTATTTTCGCGCAAATTTTTGTCAAAGTCAGTTTTTACTTACAATTTTCAGTTTAAAAAGAAGGCAGCTTATATCGTTTCTTTGAAGTATCCGCATAAAGAGAAGGGGAATAATAACATCACCGTCACATGCAGTTCTAGCCTCAGCTTTAAGGCTATTTATTGGAACCTTAGCTTATTTCAAGTGTTGATTTATTTATTTTTCCCTTTCGTTGACTTATTGCATTGTAAATCTAGATTAACAGAAGAATCATCGAAGATACTTTTAGAAACTTTCCTTACTAGTTCACAATGAAAACTAATTTTGGAAGTTTATCATATCTGGACGTTATACGAGGGATACGAAGATGTACCTTACACAAAAATAAAACCTAGCTGGTTGGGTGCAAGCAAAGGTCTATGTAATTCCGTTTTTGCCACTTATACATCTACTTGTATCATCAATGACCAAACAAACTTTTCAGAACAATTTAAAATCATATCAGAGTATTGTAAAATCAAAATAGCGGTAGTAGAATGGGATTTTATTCAGCTTACTTAACAGCATATATGATAAGATCGTGGAATAAAATTCGAGTGTAAAAATGTTTCAATAAAACATGATAGGGGGTACAGAAATTTATATGTAGACGGTCTATGCACGAGCGGATTGTGGAGGTTGATATAAACAGATTGGAGTCCGGAAAGAACAGTACAAAAGTCGGGAATTCAATATTATTTAACATGACACACGTAAGCATCGAAACAAGAGTTCCTGCCTGGAATGTGAATACAAACACCTTGGTATATGGAGGCTAAAAAAATGAAAAGCGAATCCAGATGAGCTTTTAGCTTTGAGTGATGACAGCATTCGGAAAATTTAAGCAGCATTACGATTTCACAAAAAACATATCAATCTCAAGCAATACCTGATAGCCCTAATTTAAGGCCTTTAGGAATGACCGTGTGATATCTGTTACAGTGGAAAAACGGTAAAGTGGAACAATCTCCAAATTATGGATAAAAGAGATAAAGCTTCTATCAAAGATCGTAAAATCGGGTAAAAGGGAATGGAAGAGGTATAATGCAATGGAATGCCTCACCTGGAGACTTCTCATTCCAATGCCGAAAATGCTAAAAATTCCAAAACGAAGCTCGAAGAGTTATAAAATTAGGATTCTTTGTATTTAATATAGCCATTCATGAATGTATGTATATGGTTCTCTATATTTTATATATTTTTCTATGTTAATGCACCAAATATTATGTATGATTTATTTACACTTTAGTGTCTGTGTTCTGTGCAAGTGTTGTAGTGTTATACAATGTGTTGTAATAATTATGTAATTATTGTTAAGATCTGTCCACGGGAGGTATGTGGAGGGCTTTCTCTCCCGTCTTTGGGCGAATGTCGGACAGATTTAACAATCAATATAATTATGCTTCCTTCCCCTCGACCCTTGCCAATTGGTCCACCGACCAAATTTCAACGTTTTATCATTAAATAAATAAATCAATCAAATACGTAAGAGAGGTGAGTAAAATTTTTCCGTGAGATTAAACGAAGTGTTACCCAAGGATTGCGAGAGCAAGGAAAGAGATGAAGGAAAAAGCAAGGAAGGAAATGTGACTTGGTTTCTATGGTCACCTCCAAAGGATGAACTTGGAGAGGGTATCAAATAAAGCCCTTACTTTTCAGGCGTAAAGGTATAAGTACCATTGGTAAAGTAAATGTTCTACGATCTGGAAAAATAGGAATTAGCAAGAGGACACAAATAATAGAGAAGTTTTCTGAAGGAAGACCGGAGATGTGACAAACCTGTCTGAAGAGGTTCCGAAGTAAACAAGAAGGGCACTCTCGCAAGAATAACAAGGAAGAGGGCCAGGGAAGGGAAAATACCGGAAAAATTAACTTAAGGAAGAGAGAAGGTCATGCAATCGTTGTGGCAAGATGGATCCTTGAACGAAGTGAATAAATATGTGGATCGAGGAAGATTTGTGAAAGTGGATCCTAAGTTCATTTGGTAGGAAGATTTGATTAGGTGGTTTCGCTGATCACTTGAAGACTTTTCGCTTCAGATTGATTTTTAATATCTAACATAAATAAAACCACATTGATAACTGAAGTTTGGTATCTAAATTTATGGAAAAGAGGAAGAGAATATGTGATTTTTCCTTTCCAGCCCCCAGGATCCTAATAAATTAAATCATTAGGTTCAGTGTGTAAAAGAGGGCCCCCGGTGATTTGGTACGCTACGACTTGGTCCCACGACAATTCGTTCCCACAACGATTTGGTCCGCGGCGACTAGGTGCTATTTATTAAATCATATTACATTTAATTTTTGAGTAAGACATTCATATCCATCATTTCAGTTCTTTATCTTCAACAGCAGCTCTATTAGTACTACACTTACTAACATCAAGCAATAACTTTCAGTTAGAAAATCAATGGGTAAGACCCAATTCAGATGAACTGTTACATTAAGTAAGGGATACACCTATCTACAGAAATGGAATGGATATATGTAATATAAAACATTTTTATTTTACATGAAAATATCATAAAAAATCCTCGTAATGTGATTTTTCTTCATTTTCTCCTTTACTTGTGCTGAGTGGAATGAAATATATTCACGTATAATAAGTAGACATTAAAAAGGTTTATTTATGTATACATCATTAAAATATAATACCTGTTTTGGGTACCATACGTTACTTACGTATGTACATACGAGGCTGAGATTTTCAAGTTGACGAATTACGGAAAGACGCCGGACTTGAGACACATGCTGATGAAGAAAATATTGAGACACGAGTCTTTCCAAAATTCCTCAACTTGAAAAGCTCACCCTCGACACCATCTGCAATTCCAGTCGTCAGAAATGGGATACTATCATGGCTGAAGACGAAGCGCAAGATCTGGTTTGCAAGAAGATTCTGGTTTGAAAGATTCACTTTCCCATTACTATGCCTACTGAACATGGAGCTGAGTCAGCCCCTGCATTGGGTGGAATGGTTGCCTTTGACGACTGGTAAGAACAAGATTTTGTGATTTTTCCTTCAAAAAATGGTGCACTCTGAACAAAAAACTAGAAAGAACTAAGGAAAGGTGAACTTCTTTGCCGCTGATCCCAAAGGATTAGCCCACCTAAAATGCCTTTGATGTTCTAATTCCTCCCTATTTACTAGGATATCGACTTTCATTATAATTGTAAAAGCTGCATTATAATGAATATCTCACTATTAGACCAGCAGCAAATAATAAAAAATTATAGAAAGGTCATTAATTATTACAATTTAATTCAATGATATTCCGCTTATCAAGTACGCCACTTGGAATTTTGATTCTACCTCGCATCTAGATAAAAAGCAATTACAAATCCTTTGGGTATGTACATTAAAATGCCACGAATAACATTCGCTTCAATTTTTCCGCTCTTTTATCAAACTCCAATGTTTTCTCTGAGTGACATATGAGAGACGTAATATAAATTTTGGAATCCCAAGTTAATTTCATCGTATACGATGCACAAGGGTTATTTCATTCTCGCTGAAATTGATGGAAAACTAAGTCACTCACACGTATCAGTCGGATGTCCTGCTAATTTGAGGGTATAGGAACCAGGTTTCATGGAAGTGGCAGCGATATCAATTAGACACATGATATCATAGCTATAAAAGTTCGGGGTAGGCCCTTTATTCTACTGTACTAATCGAAATAATAGCAAAGTTTGGCTGTTCCTTTGATACGAAGATCCGAAGGCATACATTTATTCGACACACCGAGCGGAAAGAGCGCCATGTGGATATTAATGCCCCCTGTCTTCGGAGGATGAAGATTTAGGTAATTTCCGGTGCGTTTAAGTGGAAAATCGATGTCTAACATTTGGCAGTGTGCGAATGGAGGCGAATGGAGGCGAATGGGGAAACATGGAACCATTGATCGATGAGGAAAAAAGAATATATGGGGGCAATTTTGAGGTCGGGACAACAGCCAGATGTGTCAAGGAGGATGAAATACAGAGCGCTAATTAGAGGAGAAATACTGTATGGTTGAAACAGACCCTGCTTGTATTCGATCAGCGAGAAAGATATCTCCGAATGTATCTTATTTGGATGCCATTTCAAGAATTGAGAAATTGCTTGAAAACGTTAATTAATATTGACTTTTCAAAGTACTCTTACTCTTTGGCAATCTTTCTAGAAGAGGTCGTAAACGCATTCAAACAGTAATCTTGAATTATTAATTTGTATAAGTTAAAAATAAGCAAAGAGAAAACATACAAAAAATTCCTTAAATGTGTTAGTAATCATTCCAAACGGTAGCACTTATTGAGAATTGCACGATATTAAATTAAAGAGACGAGAAAAAGGCTACCTTTAAAAGTAAGTGGACGGGAATATATGTAACTATAAGCTCATAAATATAATTTTAATTTTGCAATGATTTCAGACGCGCGGAACATTTATTTCTCACGTAATAGTTTTTTTTTCAATCGAAACGGAGCTCAGATCATTCCAAGAAAATCTCAGCACACAAACAGACGCACTTTGTTCACACGCTTTGTTACAGTACCCTGTTGCTTGGGTAAATATTTAATTGAAATTCATGCATCTCAGAGCAATACTTTCTTGGGCGTAAATTGAAATTTCTGAGATATTTTTTCTTACTCTAATAAAGATTTCACTTCTGTAAGCCTTGAGTGGACTTGTAAATTTATTTTCGAATAATTTTAATCTGATTATTTATTTATTTATGGCTTTACATCAGAATAAGTTAAATTTCAAAGAGATACAATAAAATGTGATGAATTGTACATGAGATTTACATTAACTCATGCAGTTATCTTGGCGGCCAGATAATCAAATCAAATCCTGGTTACTACACACTTCATCCTCAATATGTTTCAATTTGATGCAGTATTGTGTCATAATGCAATCTATGTCTATTTCACCGATGTAAATAAACATCGTCTGGGTTTGTCAAAGATGTTTATGGTAGCAATGTAATTAAGAGCCATTATGTGTCTAAAAGGTAACCAAAGTTCTGTAGCCTTAAAATAAAGAAGAGAGTTTGATCACCATAAGCGGTTTGGATAAGTCAAGATCCCATAAGATCGCAGAAACAACGAAAATTCTACCAACTGATGATTGAAATACCACGAACCAGATAAACGAGGACATGCTCTCATGATCTAAAACACATCTTTTAACCAACTAACCACATTAAATTTGCATTAGAAGCTTAAAAACACTCCGCAAGCCGTATGTCGGCAGGACTCGCGTTTAGAGGCAAAATAGGAGGTCCGGATTACCGATTTCTGGGATTCGCCCTCAGGAAATCACTGTTTGCATTTAAACGCGAGTTCCGCCTGCCGACATAGGATTTAAGGAGTGCTTTCAAACCTCTAATTCATAAGCAGCAGTGTTCCAAGTTTTTTTCTTTTGCTATTGGCGATTGCAATTCATTCTGGTGAGTGATAGATTCTTATATTCATTCGTCTAACTAAAGTATGTCTTTAGTTATAACTTGTGGTAGTTTATTTTTTATCTATCCTAATATTGATATCTTACTGATGGTAGACTTACTTTTACTTCGCATGCTATTCCAGAGATGAAGAATTTCGTTGAATCGATCTGATTACCCTTGACAGCGAAGGATTTATCTAACGGCTCATCCTCGTTTCCCAATCGTATCTCCGTTACAACGCTTCCTGCTACCGTAGTCCCCAATTGGGCGGAATATCTTGCATTAGGAAAATCACGTGATGGATACGTCTGGAATAGATGAAGCCATTGGTGTCTCGCCGTATCACATGGTAACGCGCGATATTCACCAATAAAAGAATTCTGCTCCGAATGCCCCGCCGTATCTCGGTTTATCTGCCCTCGTCCATGCATCATTAAGGGAATCGAAAATTGATGTCAACGCAGTTTGGAAGGTCCCTAACTCACTCCCGTGAGAATACTAAATTCTGAGTAAGTCTAATCTACTCTCTTGGAATCATTTGACTGCATTTTTGTGACTCTTTCTAATCTTGAGCATTGCAATAAAATAAAGACATGAAATATTCCTTAACTTGTCCAGAAGGTGTCCAAGAGTTACGTTGGGTCAGTTAAGAAATCCTGTAGGACTCAGGACAATTGAACAGTCAATCTAACTGCATTTCAATGTATTCCGTCACTGCTTATTTAGAGCAGCATGTTATTTTTCATACGTAAATTTACCTAGAGTTTTTGAGTCAAAGAAGGTTATATTATTATTAGTATTCAACATATGGCTGTTAATTAACATCATAACATGAGATTCACGAGTTATTTTGCCTCTTGGTAAGTAGTACTTACGTGCTCCTTAAATAATCATTCTTAACTCTCTTCTGACAAATTATCCCACCCTTTAACTCGTATATTCCAACACATTTTTCCTTTACCCCTCCTTTGTCATTTCCTTTCATCTTACTTTCAACTACTTTCCTTAAATATCGTTCCCTTTTCTATAATTGACTCACCAAGTTCTTCCTCTCTCCTTTAATTTCTTCAGCATTACATTATTCTGCTACCTTCAGCATATTTCGAATTTCCATTACTCAACTATAATTATTCATCCCACACTTCACACATATCTCAAATACCTACGGTCTTGTAGTAATCCCTTTATTAAAGTCCATGTTTCAAACTCATAACAAAAATTGTTGACCAAAGATTTTATTAGCATTTTTCTGACAGCATAATAAGGACTGTATGAAGGACTGTTGTAAATCTTCCGGCAATAAGGGTTCTGACCTTCTGGTTGGCATTGTAAGCTATTTAGTAATATTTTGGCCATAAATTTCACAATTATTCCCGTTTTAATACGCAAAGATTATGATTCCGACTCTTAAAACCAAGTTTCTTTGAATATAGTTAAAAAATCAGATTAATTAAATCGTTTACCGTTGTCCTATAGAATAATATAAAATTAACAGTAATTTCTCTTCTAATTTAATAAAAACTTATAGAAAACTTCGAATTTTTTATAACGCTGGATATCATGAATTATACGAGA
This sequence comes from Ladona fulva, assembly GCA_000376725.2. NCBI lineage: Eukaryota > Metazoa > Arthropoda > Insecta > Odonata > Libellulidae > Ladona > Ladona fulva. The sequence goes on along the minus strand of KZ308344.1, from coordinate 1,048,591 downwards.
AAACAATGATATTATTACCAATAAATATGATACAGTGCTCATTGGTGGTGCCTAACAAGGTTTCGAATATTTTCGGATCTCTAAACACAATCTAAAATTTTCCGTAATCTTCTTTTTTGTGATTTTTCCGATCAAAGTTTAAAAGAACACTCGATATTTTTAAGTTGGTAGGAGGAATTAAAGTCAATAGTTATTGATTCAAAAATAAAACTGGTAGAGTTGGTAGAAATAAATACCTCTGTAAGGAAATCCATAGTTGATGGAGCGAAAAGCTCTGATTGTGTATTATCTGTAAGATCAACTACCGCGACGAGCTTTTCACCTTTTCATTTATTTAATCATTTCAGATTGACGTCTAAATGTCTTCCTTTTGACCATTAAACCCCCGTTGATTTCATTGGGGAATATCTTCCTCATGAAATATCGTGAGAGGCTGCAATACCTTTAGTCGTCAAGGGACGCCTTATCACCGGGCCAAAACGTCTTATGTTTTATTAATGGTTTCTCCACCCTGCTTGAAAGTCAGATTCGATCGCAGAATCGGGAAACCATCTTCACTGTAGAGTTGCTCCAGCGTGAGAATAGCACATTTATAAGCTTTTAACCGAGGAGTGAATCAAGAATGGAAGATCTATTGAGCATTATCGTTTATTTAAGCACTTGCTTGGAACGCCTCTGCATATTTTAATGTAATTTCTGTATTTTATGCGCAAGACAACAACTATATTTATGCTTAAAATTGTGTGTTTTGTGTGAATGATTCACCTCTTCGAACACGTTTGGACATGCTTGCAATCATACAATAGATTTTATTTACTTAATATGCATGTAAATTTATATTGGGTGTAAATTAATACTATGTAGTAGTAGTATTGATAAAAATACTTCGACAAGTAAGGTCATTTCGCACACATGGGCCCCCACTGAGAATCGAACCTGGGGCCACTTCCACCAAAGGTGAACGCGCAGCCCAATTGGCTATCTGGGAGGCCAGTTAATATGTACATAATGTTATCTGTTTAAATTGTAAATTATTTCTGTTTGTAAACTACCGAAACCTGTAGACAAGGTTGTTAATGGACAATTTTTTGTATTTATATTTTTTGAGCTTCGTATTATTGTTTGATTTGTTGAATGTGGTATCATTTAACGTAACTGCCTGACCCAGCGTCTTTCTGTGGTGAAATGTTTTAATAAATAAGTAAAAAATAATAAAAATATGCATTTATTTTCGAATAATATACAAGTATTTCTTAAATCCGCTAATAAAGCAAGGTCCTACAAGAAACGCTCATTATATGTTGTAACCTACCGGCATACCAATGAAGAAAAATGCGAGCGTCAAAGTTCCTTTTAAGTTAGAAACTTTTACAAGTTACTCCTGAACCCTACCTCCACACGATCTTGCAACTTAGCAGCTCAATCAATGCGGGTTACGTCTGTAGGAGTTCCCAGATAGCCAAGTGGGTTGCGCGTTCGCCTTTGGTGGAAGTGGTCCCAGGCTAAGGAAGTCATGCCCTTCATAAAATACAACATGTAAGGTTAGACAACACATGCGGCAACACGAGGTGGCGAGGTTGTCACTTGGTAGAGAGGCCATAGTATATCCATAATTATTCCCTTTGGAAGAGCTACTGTAGCAAAAAATGGGTCGAATCTTCTGAGTAAGTAATCTCACACGAAGGCGTCGCGGGTACACCACCCTAAGAGAGTCATATTTAATCCCACCCGTGGGTAAATGCCTTACTTGTCAAGGGAGATTTTTATTATACAACCTTACCTTGAGAATATGTTCTCCCTCACCCAACTCTTTCCTTTAATTTAGAAATTTGTAATATGTTTTTAAACAAAAAAACGATGTCAGGTGGAGTCTTGTGCAGCTTCACAATGTAAAGAGAGTATCCACTCCAATCCCCATCAGCTAGATGTGCATCCTTGGTTCACTAGCAAAGACTCCAATAAGTTGATCTATTCTACATTTATTGAAACAGAATCTTTCTAAATGTTTCGTCATTGCAGCTAGATTCTTTCAACGTCACAGAGTTGAAAGGATGTAATTAATTATTCTCGATAGCGTTTATTTCGCGATAAAGCTCAGATACAGTTTCTAATTGCGCCATCAAATACTTTCCGAACTCTTCATAATGAAGCGTTGATAAACGACAAAATGAGTATTGAAGGCCCATCACCCTCTCCTCAGCGCTTTGAAATATTTTACGCAAACAAGCGGAAAAGGGTAAACATTTACTTTGATGTATAATGGAACTTTAACCGTTCATTAACTTTCGAAAGCGCGCTTTTTTGCCTTCTTTTCTCTAGCATTTGCTCTTCGATTTTAATTCTGGGGAGCATTTCATAATTCCTCCCCCTTCTCTACGTACACGCACTTCATCTTAACCTTTGCAAAGGAAAAGGTCCCGAACGTGTTCCCTCGCCTCCGATCGCCCCATAATGGAGCCGAAATAAAGGAAGCCTCTTCCTTATAAATCCCAAGGTCGGTGGGGGAATTAAAAATGAAACGGGAGCTGAAGGAAAGGGCTCCCGCTTCGTTAAGTGCAAACAAAGGCACTTTGCCAAGAATAATTAATCTGTAAAGAAAATGGCGACGCTAGACAGGTTGACAACGGTTAAATTAAGCGTTTTTCTTTTTCATACGAAGGCCGACTCGAGTGCAGTGAGAAGTAACAGGTGTTCGAGATGGCCGAAACATTTGAAAGGCGGTGCGGAATTTAATTTCCAGAGGAAAACGAAGGGAGAGGGATATATTTAGCTCCAATCACTTCCATACTTCCCATGTTTACTTGATCAAGGTGAAGCAGAGTAAATCAACGCATAGGTTCAAGCATTTTACGGCCCATGTGAATGGGGTGTTTATGAGAGCAAAGCTGTCGGTTCTGCTTCTCGAAACTTTCAGAAACATAGTAGACCCACCATTGTATAATACCAATGAATTATCAGCTGTGATACTCCATTCGCTCCATGCTAATATATCTTGACGAATCGATTATTTTTCATTCGTATTTGGCACAGTGTGGGTGAAAATCGATTTAAAATATACCTTTCTCCTCTTTCTTTCGCTCGCTTGTTAAAATGGGTGGGCTACTGAGGCATGCGACATGCTGAATAATTACAACATTTTCTGATTGAACGATATGAAGTGAGTTATTCTCAGAGTCATCTTGTCGGACAAAAGGACCATTTTCTGCCAACAGTATTCTGACATACTGAATGCAGCGTGGGCAAACTACCTCCTTTAAAAGATCATCCAATACCAAAACTTGACAGAATCGTTCATTTGCGGATCTTTCCATTGCGACGTAAAATATATTAAGTATTTCACATATTACTATGAAGTAAATTACACTGAAAAGTAGCATAAATCTCTATTATTTAGGACACCCTCGCCTGATAAATGAAATAATAATATATTTACAATTCCGGGCAATTTTAGTGGTAAAATAAGTTAAACCAAATCTTTAACTTTTAACGTAACATTTTATAGATCCGATCTGCCATGATCATATGACGATACAAGCCTTTAATAGGTTAAGTTACGTAAGCGTGAAAGGCTAGTTTAACTAATTGCTTTTCATACTTAGGTGCCTTTCTTTCATAAGGTCGTTAAAGAAATCAATTTCTATCAAAATATATAATTTCGATAGAAAATCTTTTATTGCTTTTTTTCAACACTCCTCCATCCGCTTACCAATTCGGATTCGGCTTCGCCATTCGGAATATCTATGAACCAACATTCGCGTTGTAAGGTGCTTCAAACCATTGGATGTGTTTAATTTAAACAGTCCGTAAGCCGCACGTCGACAGGCGGAACTCTCGTTTAGAGACTAACGGGATGCTCCGGATTACCGATTTCTGGGAAAATCTTTATGCACATTTCAGATGCAATGCCTATATATATATAATATCAAGGGCTCCTCGATAGGAAAATGTATTAAAATGATTCATTAACAGCGATGTTCCAACTTTCTGTTCTTTCGCGTTTCAAATCCTCTACAATAAAATAGTTACATTTCGTTAATGTTATCTTACACATCGTCAAATATTTATATTGCTTCTTACTGCATGTCCACACCCTCTTAAAGATATTTAAATCTCACAATATACATTGTGACTTTTGTACTTCGGAATGGAAATGCAGCATTTTTTAGAGAATCATATTAATGAAGAAAAAAGTGAGCATTGATAATGAAACCAAAGCATGATCATTACATTAATAAAACCTTTGAAGTGACCAAATACCCAAATGTATGGTCCAAAATAAAAGGAGAAATTTTTTAACTTCTTAAAGGTGCTTTTTCCGTATAGATTTAGTCAAAAAATAAATATTCTCATGATTCTACCGTGTCACGAAACAAATGATTTGATGTGTATATAGCTTTCTATTGTAAGATTAAGAAAGTATTCTTTTAGCTCCTTGTAATTTTTACGCCAACTAACGAAAGAAAGTATTTAAATATTAATTTTAATCTACTATTCGTTCATTTCCAAAGTAAGATGTTGATTAAAGTTACTGTACATACAAGAAACAATATTCATTTGCTTTGCTTTATCTCCTGTTTTCCAGGAAAACGCTAGAAATTAATTGGAAACGCCGGCTTTATTTCTTTTCAAATTGGATTAGAAGAAATTTGCTCAGTAAAATCCCCTGAAGTCAGCATTCCTCTCCCTCTCTCTCTTCAATTAGTTTCTGTGAAAGTACAATGGAAGGGGTGAATTCTACCGTAATAGAAACACAATTCTCGACCTACGCTAGAAAGATTCTAAGAGGAGTGGACATCCATTTATTTATTCCTCGCCTATTTCCAGTTCTTTCTGTGAAAAAGGAAGGAAGCAGAGGGAGATAAATCAGATACCCATAAGGGATCGTTCAGTATCGGAAAAGCTTGCGAAATTTAATCTAAATCTAGAAAAGAAAACAAAATGAATTAAGCAGGAATAAAGTTCTTTATTTATTAAGGTTCACATTCTGCGAAATTGAGATAACCGAAATGTTTTTCTTTATTAAGTAAATAATAGTTTAAGATTATGATGAGGGCTCCATGGCAACGTTGCATGGAACCTAATAACTAAATCTTTAAATCCCAAGGTAATTTTTAAACAACAATTTTTTTCAATGTGTTTGAAATATCTGAAGACAGATTACAAAAAAATTGCAATAAATATAAATCAAGCATTTTATTTTTATGATGAGGAAAATAAAAATGCTTCCGAAAGATCCAGCTAAAGCAGATGTCAACGCAATTGCGGGACGTATGCCTCTCAAATATGAAAGTATCATCTCCGCAATCACTATCAGTTGTACGTGACTTCTTTTTCCTTTTGGAGTAATCAACCTCCTTGATGGAGACTGAAAGGCCGTCTCTTTGCTAATAATTTCAGTTAAATTCTATGTACTTATATTATATATCTTTACTTATATTCATCTCTTAATTTTCCTAGTTTTGATTACTAGATTTCACACATTACTTGGCTGTATAATTTTGCTACATTTTACGTTTGATTAAGTCTAATTTTGGGTTGGGGATAACTCCTCAACTGAATGTTTTTCCTTAAGCCGGAAACTTTCCCCAGAACACTATTATTGTTTTTATATGGATATTTTATTTTATTTAGCTGTATTAGATTTTCATATAATTGATAAAAATCAAAATAAAAAACAGTAGATACAAAGTATCAAGACTTTTTAAGACAATAGGTACAAACAGTAGATACAAAGTATCTACTGTTTGTACCTATTGTCTTGAATGTATATTTACCGGTTCGTTTGGATTTATCGATTTATTTTTCTAGATTCCATTTAACTTTAGTCCATTGCTTTTGGCCATTAGTGTAACTTTATTATCATGTAATATCTCCAGAGGTTAGGTGGAAGTGAGGCCGTTTGGCCAAATCTCGCCATTAGAGTAACGTAATGGTAATAATAATTTGCTCACATATCACACTTATTTGATATTTTAGCCGCTAAGTATTTGTATGATTATAAACTGTAAAGGTAAAGGATTGTTGCACTCTTGTATTTTGTGCGGCACACCAGGAGTATACTCACGGAATATGGGTGTGCCACGTGGAACGGTTGGAAAGCACGGCTTTGTGAGACTAATTTGGTATACATTCTTACAAGAACAAGATGACCATTGATAAACATAAGATTAGTATTGGTGGGCTTTGAAGGTAAAGAAGAGCTTCACCGGCTATCACCGGCCGCGGTGGCGGAGTGGTTAGCGTTCTGGCGCTCCAAGACCAAGGTCCCGGGTTCGAGTCCCGGCTAATCGGATTTTTCCGGTTAGGGAATGGTTGTTTGTGTTCGTGATATGTACTAAAATGGATGTTATTTGCTATATGCTGTTTCCATTATAATAATAATAATAAAAAAAGAGCTGACTTGCACCAACAGCATATGCTAAGAATGTCGCAAATAATCGGTGTTTCTGATTCTGCAAGCACAATCCGACTGCAAATTCGAGGGATTGCATTCATTCTGATTTTATCATTGTCTTTTGCAGCGAATGGAACCTCTTTTGAAACGTCAACCATAAATTTGAATCTCTTTGATGTTCGATCAAAGGCCTCGGAAATACAGTACCACCTTTGCTGGCATATGTTAAGGGGACATTTCTAATAACCGCTGGTTTATGGTTAACGCTTTGTGTGTCGCAAATAAGAGAATAATTTGGAAGCACTGCCTCCGATAATCTACGGTAATGGACATAATATAATGTACCTATAAATACAGAATAAATATAAGGCTTCCCGATAGCCAAGTGAGCAACGCGTTAGACTTCGGTGAAAGCGGTCCCGGGCTCGATTCCCTTAGTGCTATGCTTCGAATAACCTTAGCGCTATGCTTCGAAGCTATAAAGAGTTTCTGTGGCGCGCAAAATAATGCATCACTAAAGAAATTTGTAAAAATGCTTGAAAATATCGTTCAAGATGTATCTCTAAGTATTACTGGCAATGAGAAATATTTATAGCTCGCAAGCGTTTAATTTCCAGAGCATAAGTCGATTCATTGTCCTTACGATGCAGTAATCTCCTCAATCTATTAGTTTTGAATTACATTCAAATACCTTCGAAGAAAGAACAGTGCTTCACAAGTACCTTTGTTTCTGTTCAGTAGGGCATTTATTAATGATTTACAGGTTTAAATGTATTTTTTGAGGACTAATATGGCATGTAATGCCCTTTTAACACTGCATCATTGCCTCTAAGTCATTTTCAATCAGATTTGGTCTCATGCATTCCCTCCATCCAAGGGACTTAGGGACATACTATTTCTTGTGGGCTGAGCCCTTCTTCTGTCAGGAAATGTGGTTTGTGGAGCTATTTTCGTAGCAGTTTACCTATTTTTCTTTACGTACTACACCAGATTCCTGACTGTTTACAATTTGTTGCCTGTTTATTGAAATCATGATAAAACTCTTAATTTTCTCCAACTTCTCATATCTAACGCCTTTAATCACTCTCCATCGCACTAATCTGTATTCAGTCCTCCTTTGATAATGCTCTCTATTCAGCCAATTGGCTCTCTTCTTCGGCTTAGGTCCTATCAGCATCTCATTTTCTCCAATCATTGCCTTTCTCCTCTTTTCCAGTCCGTCCGCTTTAATCTTATTCGCTATCATCCCCTTTCTCTTCCCCAATTTCTTTGTGCTGCATCTGTGATTTCGGGTACAGCCGAGCCATCCTTTAGAGATACTTCAACAGTTGCTTAGTAACTTAAAATCTGAGCATGTGTCAGCTGTGAAATATCAACTTATTCCTATTGATATTTAAATGACAGCAAAACGAGCAATAAAAGCCATATATAATAATACATTTTAACATAAAATTATGATTGATGAGATACGCATGGTTCTGTCATGGTAGCTTAGAGGACAGAGCACCCGCACGGAAAGTGTGAGACCCGGGTTCGATTCCCGGCTGCGGCAGACTTTTTCTCTTTCAATATCTTCTTATAAAATTATGATGTATGGTATAATATAATATCAAATGCAAATTGGTGAATTATCATTGTTGATATCGTAATACGAAAATACTATCGAAAGATTATTTACTCTATGTTTAGAAGCATATTATTACATATCCATTACCGTTCAATTTGAAATAAAATTTATACAGACATTTCATTTATTATTCTGCTTGTTTGGCGCTGATTTAGGCTGGAAACACACACCTCTAGCTGTCTTTTGAACCAAAATAGTTGCAAACTGAAAATTTTTTCCGAGGGAGCAATGTCTTTCTTTTGTAGCATTGCAGCAACTTTCTGTAAGTCTAATTTGCTCTCATATCAAATGTATATTTGAGTAGCTAATTATTTGTACAGTTGGAAATTGTAAAATTAAAATTAGAGGCATGTGGTACTTTTTATCTTATGCGGCACACCAAAAGTATACTTACGGAACATGAGTGTGTAGAACAGCTGGAAAGCACTGCTTAATGGTACTATTTTGTCATATATCCCTACATGAACGGCGAAAGGCCATAAATAAATCTAAGGGTGGACCCCTGGATAGTGAAGTATGTAGCGCGTTCGCCTTTGGTAAAAGCGGTCCCCGCACAGGGCATAATAAGGGAGATCGTGCGAAATACGACCGAAATCATATGTGCGAAATGACCTCAGCTGCCGAAACACTTTTCAAAAATACTACTACTGTGGTATCGTTTGTCAGTGCAAAGAAGGGACAGTTTATGGCAGAATTTCTGCTTATTTGGATTTTCCATAGTAAAATGATATATATTAAGATATATCCATCTACTGAAAATTACCAGGCTAGTTTTATTCACCATCAGGCTACATATAAACAAGTATAGCGCCATCAATTTAGAAAATGAGTAAATCTGCCGTCTCATTAGAGGAAAATGAGGGCGTAGGAAATGGAATGAAACGTGAACGGAAGGGGAAGATGGGCGAGAGAAAGGTAAGCTGAGGTATAAAATAGAATCTCAAGGGCAAATGACCGGGAAAAGAAGAGAAAATTCATTAGCAGATGTGAATTGGGTGACGGCGTCATTCTCGTGAGAAATTCATTTGCCGCCTTTTGTAATTGAGGAAATGAGAAGCGGAAAGGAGGAAGAATTGAATTCCTCTTCGATTATTTCGCCTTCATTTCCATAATTTCAGTTTTTTCTATTAACTACCAAATGGTCTTACATCTCACATTGGCATGCGTTATAATCTCGCCAAAGTAATTTCCATTTTCCTAACGTATCTGCTTTCTCTCTTGTTAAATGAAAATGTAGAGGTATTGTTTGCGTTTTTGATTATAAAGTAAAGATATATTTTCATATGGTAACTGTTGTATAGCGTAGTTAGGCTGTCCCATATTGCTCAAAATTCTTCATTTCAGTGGTGTTTTAATATTTACTGTCAAACTAATCTGGGAAGCAAGTAGCTTATTGTAAATGTTCTATGTACATGCATTCGGTTATACTCTTCGACGCTCATCAGACTGTAAACCTTAGTCTCACATTTTGATATCCCAATTTTATCAACTACTCAGTATCCTTTAGCGGGAGCAGGGAAGGACATAGTTAGGTCCAGGAGGCAACTCCCGATAGGCCAATCAATATTTTCGTATCCTTTCATACAATAAATATATAAGCATAAACATTCGGAAGCGAGAACACGCTATATTTATTCAGCAAACTTTCGGTATGTTGTCCAATTGAACTTCCCTTATTTTCAGACAAGGAAAAGGGTTTTAGGTACTTGGCACGAGAAGGCGTGCACCTAGGAAAATCCCCAAGGAGAAAGGGACATGAAAAAAGTCTGACGGAACCGGAACTCGAACCCGGGTATCCCCTATATTCTAGTGGAATAGCTCAATGGATAGAGCAACCGACCATGCAAGTGTGAGAGACCCGGGTTGGAGTCCCTGTTTCGTCAGACTTTTTTCTTGTTCATTTCTCCTTGCTGATTTTCACCTTTGGATTTAAACTATTCTTAGTTTAACTTAAATCTCCTCTGATTTTCTTAGTTTTTTTCTTTTCGTGTTTTGCGGCTGGCAATAGTCCTCTCCCTTAGATCTTAGATGGATGACACTTGAAACTCTAAGGCCCGGTATTATTATGTATACTTAAAGTGAACTTTAACTAAAGTTAGATACTTGTATGGTAGAGTTCGACTTGGATAACTTTTTCAATCCTAAGAGGCTCATTTAACTCACCAACGGGGTAAGTGTGAGTAAGGACGAACAAATTTTCTTATTTCGTCGATTGAATTCTCCATTTCTCGATGGAAAGATAAGAGCGGGATCAAATATTGGAGAGGTATTAATGTAACTTGTACTCTTTTTTTCTGATTAGTTTCTTTCAATTTCTCTTTCGTTTGTTCTGATGTTTACTATTCGCGATTGAGGAAACTCCGTACATTTTCAGCTCCCCTTTAATGGGAGTGGGAGCTCGCAGCTGTGTTAGCGAGCTGGAATTCTTTCGATTCTATATCTGAAAAGAAAAAAAGAGAAAGGATGAGAGCTGAGAAAGGTACTTCAAAGTGCTAAATTTCGGAATCCTATAAGAAATAGAATGAAGAAACGTCTTCTTTGAAAAACTTTACCTATAGTCCGGGGAAAAAGTTCGTTGAGTTAAAATGAGTAAATTAAATACTCAGGTGACACAAAGACACAGAAAAGCAATCACGGCGGAAAAAATAGTAATCGGAACAAGGTACCTTTTCTCTTTTATGATCTTTTTCTACTTCCAGATGTCATTTCAGGGCGTTTGTACCATTACAGGATTCTTCTACGTGACGGTAATTTCAGACCCTGTCCATCTTCCCCTCAATCTATTTTGGTTACCAACCAACCAAGTTTGGTTCCCTTATATCATCCAACTACCTTTAAACCCCCTCTACCAATTTCCTAATAGAAATTACTTTTTCGTCAAAGCAGCCCATCCATTAAAACATGTTCCTTGTTGTTAAATGCAATTTCAAATATGCGAATAGTTTTTGCAGTTCCCTTTACAAGAAAAGTGTTCCATTATAAGGTAACAGCACCGCAATTTTATTAATATTATTACAGTCTTTTGTACACGTTAAAAACTCTATCGTTATGTCTTCCATCTCTAGTTTTTTAAAGGTAGTTCATTTTCCACGTCTTGGTGAATGTTTTTCTGCTAAGTATATCTACTGTACTATCATTGTGTATCTACATATGAATTTATATATATATCAGTGACACATGTTTAGTTCATTTTTCCATAAAAGGAAAAGGGTTTAGGTGACTTGGAACGATAAAACGTGCACCTAAGAAAATTTCTAAGGAGAAACGGACATGAAAAAAGTCTGACAGAACCAGGACTTGAACCAGGGTCCCCCAATTACCCAAACCATATGTTCTGGTGTGATAGCTCAATGGATAGAGCAACCAACCGCCATTTTAAATCCCCGAGTTCGAGTCCCGGTTCCGACGGACTTTTTTCATGTCCGTTTCTCCTTGGGAATAATGTTGCTATATTGTGAAGCAATGAATGTTATAGTTTCTTGCGCAGCAAAAAGAAGAGAGACCGTGCGTGAACCGAAGGGCATCAGGCTGGAATGAGTTAGTGATACATACTTAGTTCATTTCGCCATGTCTAGATGAATTGCATGTTTTAGTTTTTTTGAGAAATAAAAGAATAATATATGCATCATTTACTTTCGTCTCCATCTGGTTCATGGGTGTTTTAATGTGTAGACTCCGTAGATATGAATATAGCTGAATGTGTGAACTCATTTTGGTCGCTTCTTATTGATTCCACTAAGAGCGTTAGTCATAGGGTAGTTGTGCTTCACATACGCGGACGGATTCCCCTCAGAGTATTCTGCCTCGTTTATGAAAGGTATGGCATATCTCTCTCTTTTCTCATCCTTCTTGGCAAGCCAAATTCCCCCTACAAGGCTTATTGTAAGTAATGCTGGAGGATTTGAGGTTCAAATCTGCCTCTGGGCAGATTACTGTGTACTGCAAAGCAGCATAAATCTCTATTATTTAGGGCTCTTTCGCCTGATAAGTATAATAATATATTTACAATGTAGGGCAAACTTAGTGGTAAAATAAATGAAACCAAATCTTTAACGTTTAACGTAACTTTCTATAGATCCGACATGCCGTGAACATATGATAATGCAAGCCTTTAATGGGTTATGTTACGTTACAAAAAAGCAGAGTTACAGGTTCTTTTTGACTGCTGGGTAGATTGAATAGACTCGTCTAAGTATCGACAAAATTGGGACAATTATCGTTAGCATCAATCCGTCCAAATTTTACTCTTTCTGTGTAAGTTTATTCCCTCATAGATTTTATTGAAATCCAATGATAAAGATCGGAGGATATAGCGAGCTGAACCTTTATAGTTCAGTCGAAATAAATCCCCAGAAAGTTAAATGGATATCTGGAAAGGTGGGCGTTTGAGGCATGCTATGCGCACGGGAACGGAAGGCAAGGCCATCTACAGCTTCTTTCTTGAAGCAGCATGAAAGGTGAGAGCGGAGAGCCGTTTTGTTTGCTTTTCCACCCTGTGTGTGCTCTGTAATTAGGGCACGGCGTTCAAAGGACGGATCGATTCGTCTGCAATATCCGAATTTGGACCAAATATAAAAATCGGGAGAACCCATTTCAACTCTCATCTGGAATCTTAACTTTCATTGATTTCGGGCAAAGGGGAAGGTTCCTTTATTCACTCTTAGATTACAGCGGAGTAAAGCGAAGAAAAGTGCTCATAGAAATACAGCGCGTGAACCGAGGCGCATCATGCTAAATGATATTGTATAAAACAGGGCTCTCCTGAGTTATGTAGAGAAGAGCGAAATAATTCGATGAAAAAAATGCTTAGCTAATGTTAGCATTATTTTATTTCAATTATTAATAAACTCATCCGCCTCATAGTCACATATAATGTCAACATATGCCACCAATGAAAGATATCAAAGTACATTTAGCTTAAATTTATTCAACTTTACATGCATCCTCAACTCATTCCAAAGGAAGTTTTAATGGATGCAATGGATTAATAAGGATAAGCACGATGATTTCTTTAGAGCTCGAGAAAATCTCCAAAAAGACGTTGTTTGCGAGCAAACTAACCTTTGGAAAATTCCAACCAGCGGGGGATGGGGTTTTCCGTGGTCGCATTTTGCAAGTATTGTTCTCAATACGTATTTCTGCAATGACGTTGCCATTTTTGGGAGGGAAGAATGGTTGAGTTATTATTCTTGCTGCTCGCAAACAACTGTGTTTTGGGGCTTTTCTCGAATACTAATGTCTTACCACAGGAATTTTCAAAGCACTTGATAGACCTTCCTGCTACCATACTAGGGGCTCGTACATCACCCAACCAGGCACTTATTTTCTTTTTCTTTGCATTAAATGCCGTTCACAATTAAAATAATACGCAAATGAACTCCAAGAAGCGTAGCTAACTTCCTTCACAGGACAGGGACACTCACCTAGACATTTTCAGCGGCAGGGAATGTGAAAACCGAGGGGTAGCGAGGTATTTGGGCCAAAATAAACACACCTCTACAATCGTTGGGCGTTGTGGGCATATCTGGAAGGAACTTAAGAGGTATTTGCTCAAGAGAGAATCACTAAATTAATGATTTCTCAAACTGAATAATTAAGGTGTATGCGTGCAAATTCAATGCAGAGTGGGCCGAGGGTGGCAGGGGGCGAAAAAGTTTGTAGGAGGCTGGGACTAGAAACGAAGATGCCTTAGGTTATTTCATCACTGAGACCCCTCCGAATTCTCCACTACCACGGCTATAGGAATCGATATAATTCTTCCAAACTAGGGGTGGTGTTCACTCTGTTTCGTAAGTGTTATCAAACAGCGCGAGTTAGAATAACTGAGGTGGAGTCGGAATGGGCAGAGTTAGGGAGAGGGGTAAGACAAGGCTGCCGATTATCACCATCGCTTTTTAATATATATGCAGAGGAAATGGTGAATGAAGCTTGGGAAGAAATGAGCAATGGAGTGAAAGTTGGCGGGGAAGTGGTGAAGTCAGTAAGATACTTGTATGCAGACGATAAAGCTATTGTGTGTGATTCCGAAAGGGGTTTACAAATTCTAGTAAATGCAGTAAACGATAAGGCAAGGGAATATGGAATGAAAATTAACATAAGTAAAACAAAAGTAATGAGTTTCACTAAGGGAAAGAAGACTAACTTAACGGTCAGGGTGGATGAGGAAAAATTAGAACAGGTGGACAAATTCTCGTACTTGGGTAGTGTTCTATCTTAGGATGGGAGGTGTGGGGATGAGGTTCGAAAAGGAGTAGCATTTGCAAAAGAAGTTTTTATGAAACGAAGGGAATTGATGACAAAGGGTTTCGATAAAGGAATCAGGAAAAGATAAAATCCTTGATATGGAGTGTTTTGCTGTATGAATGTGAAACATGGACCTTACGAAAAGAGGACATCAAAAGATTGAGGCATTTGAGATGTGGGTGTGGCGTAGAATGGAAAAGGTGAGCTGGGTGGATAGAAAAACAAACATAGAGGTGCTAGAAATGGCTGGCGAGGAAAAGGTTTTAATTGTAGTGATTAAGCGCCGACAGAGGAAATGGGTGGGTCAAATATTGAGAGGAGAGGGATTGTTGAAGAATGTAATAGAGGGTAGGAAAAGACAGAGGGGAAGGCAAAGGCAAAAGCTGTTAGATGACATAAAGGGTGTGGTGAATTACCAGGTAACGAAAGAAAAGGCTATGAATAGGGAATATTAGGGCACATGAACTTACCGAAAGGTAGAACACTTAAGTAATTAAAAGTAATAAAGAATAAAGTTGACGAATACAATTTTTCCAGCCTTAGGTTAGTATACTAAACGGCTGACGACAAAGGGGGACTTAACCGATTTGGTGAGTTGAATGAAAGAAGTGACTTCTGTCTCAGTCTCGCCTGAATAAATATGTATTATTGTTATTATTATAAATTAACGTGGGGTACGCCAAAGACTAGGATAACTTATGAAGGATCTGTACCAGTCCGCCTTGGTAGGACGCTAGTGTTACTATTTAAGCCTACCTATACTACACTTATATATACTGCCTACTTATTTTAGAAATTTTATACTTTTATATTTTTATCTCCGGATCTCCGAAAACAGTATTTTATTTGAAGGGATAAACACAGGAGCAAATTAAGCACTCGCATAATTTTGTCAATTCTGTAAAAATCACACTGAATTCTGTAGAATACCGTACGTTCTTTTTGTTGAACACCGACGCGTATTAATCGATTCGCCATTTACTAAATCGTTTTCACCTCTCTCACACTATCAGCAAATGCAGTCTTTATCATTGTGCTTTGATACATTCTCATCATGTGCCCAAATCAACACAATTCGCCCGTAATTTCGCACTCTGTATGATAATCACAATAACATACATTTCGTATTGTATGTACATGACATCGATATCTGATATTTTATGCCAGAATTATTATAGATGTTCATAGAGTTTGTAATGTTGCAGTAGTTTCAAGGAAAAGTCCCTGCACTTAAACGAGTCAATCTCTTTTAGAAGAAGGTGTGGGGTCGCTTTCGAAATTATATTTAAAATAAAATATTATTTAAAGTAGTCCAAGGGCAAACCAGAACCAGTTAAGTATAATTTTTTCCATCTAAGAAATAGAGTTAATATGCGTTATATCAGCAAATTAGAAAACAAATTTTCATCCAAAACGAGCGCAGAATGGACGTAATCCCAATATTCGAAAAGGGTCCACCGTCGCCCAGTTGGGGCAATTCGGTTTTATGGTCCCTTGCTTCGCTACACAATGAATAGAAATATTTCCTCATAGATTTATATGGCCTATTTTATGACCAAATTGCAGGCCAATATAAGTTTTATGTCTTTGTTGATTTCTTTGTTCATAAGGGTTATTTCTTGGATTGCTAGAAAAAATAAAGACACAAGAAAAGTTTACAGTTTTCGAAATAGTCTCGGAAAATTCGCTATTTGCGCTATTTAGATTTTTATTGATCTTATATATTTTATAAGCTTATCATCAGCTGCCTCGTTGTGATACTTTGTTTAAGAGTTCAGATCAAAGAGATATCGAGGAATAGACAAGTAGAGTTACTAGAAAAGTGATTCCACTCATCCTTGGGAATGCTGGGGCATGGCAAGGGTTCAGGAGCATATCTGTAATCATTTTCATGTAAAACACATTACCTGTAATGCTTTACAATACAGTAAATTGTCATTAGGCGTACAAACTAAACTCAGATCAGATTGCTTGAATTTGCTGAATAACTTTCAAAACAGAATAGGCTAAAAGTTTTCAAAATTCGAAAAAGATTCGTACCCACACGTACTATCTTGAGACTAATTTTATTCCCATGTTTGGAAGTATTATAATGATTTTATAATTGTAATTGTATAAGAAACTAATTTTATTCCCATGTTTGGAAGTATTATAATGGTTTTATAATTGTTGTTAAATATCGTTTTTCCTCTTTGAAAGGAAAATTAATGTACGAATATTTCGCACTACCATAAAGATTAATTTTTCAAATATGCAATATGTTTTTAAAACATCGAACTACATGTGAAAACATTAATTATTTCTAAAAACTGAATTACATTGCCAAAGAAAAATAATGAATTTTGGAAAATAATTCTGTTTCACCGTAACAAATATTTAGTTGCCTCTCGGGGAAAACGTCAATCATGAGAATCGTTAGGATCAATCAAGTACCTCGCTGAAATATACCGAAATTGGACGCCACAGGATTTTCTTCTCTGTAACGCAAAATTCTTCAATTCATTATCCATGTTGTGTCTAAATCGACATGTAACAAGGTTCCACTCAATGTAAACTAGGTTCACATACTAGATTTTCATATTGTGGTCTTTGGTACACACTCCTAGAAAGGTTGCCTACCTCTGACCTAGTTCCTCCCATATAGATGCATTCCTTAATTTATCTATAGTTGTACAACCATTGCTTTAAGTTATTTATAGTTCAATATTCTTTTAAGCAGAGACTAGATGATTTCGACGTCCTCAGATCATGAAATAAACCGTAATACTAGAACTGCGGACGGGACTTTTTTCTATTTGAAAATACAAAGTGTTCTCTTTCGTTTGGATATTTTCATAGAACGTTGGGACTTTGTGATTTTTGATACAAAAAAAGAATGTTCCATTCTGGACAAAATCACGAATGAACCTATATTTAGTAAATATACATTAGAAATACCCAAAACCGCGGACGGGACATTTTTGTCCTATTGAATATTATTGCCGGTTTTTCGTCAGTGATCGATTGTTCACGTCGGTATTGCTAATATCTCATCCAAGAAACGTGACTTCTACGCCATGTTTCAACTCCTTAATCAAGTTTGTATATATTTTTTTATTGTTGTGACTTTTTAGCATGCTATGATCTCAAAGTGAACATTATTTACGTGTGGAGTCCATGGAAACACGAAAGAAAGATGACAAAGATGGGTGAGATTCACAACTCCATTCCTTCTGTTAATAAAATATCGCGTCTTAATAAAGCGTGTTTTTTACCATTTTAGAGGTAAATATTGTTAAATAAACGTGGTACTGACATAGTGCTCTTCTTTGATGAGTTCCTGTCACGATTTCTACAAACATATTCGGCGTCATTGGTTGTAGGAGGATGAACGTTGGTTTTTGATAATCAGGAAGAAATGGAAGAGTAGGTGAGATTCAGAAGGTTTAGGAATCTATGCAGATAAAAAAGGAAGAAATGTAAGCGAACAAACAATCCAGAAAAAGAAAAATTAACGTGAGAAATACACGTGAGGTTTACCGTTTACAGGCTTCAGTTTATTTATAAATTTAAATTAGATAAAAAGCTTCAACGAAATTGGGAAGGTCCCCAATGAAGAAAAACTGAATAAAGTTTCTTCATCTGATAACGGTGACATCGGTTTTGTTTAAAGATTCGAAATTGCGAGGTTGCGATGAAATGAGCGGAAATATTTCTAAAACGTTGGCTTATAAACAACCCATGCTTTTGATCGACCAAGGCAATCGTTATAGCCGAAATCCCGTAAGAATATATTAGGAAATAAACCCATTGAACAGTGCTGATAAGAAGATATGTCTTTTTGAAGTGAAAGCAATCTTCTGTGGTTCTATCATCAACTGTTATTAAGTACTGTAAGCAATTCGCAGAGGTAAATTTATGTAGGGGCTCATTGGGACTATTTTGCCTATGGGCTATAAATTGTGTTTTCGCGATCAAAGAGGTGATAAAATATGAAGACATTTTTCAATTCACGGAGGTAAGGGAAAAGTCCTGTAGAAGATTGGATTTTTAGTAAAATCTAGAGTAGGAAGGTGTTATTTTGTTTTGAATATCACACGATCGGTTAAATATGACCAAGCCATCTTTTAGGTGTTCTGCTTATATTTTTGGCTTTAAATTAAAAAATTATAGATATATATAAAACATTAATGACCAAAAAGTTACAAATTTCATTATTGTCGGGCTCCCGGATAGCCAAGTGGGCAACGCGTTCGACTTCGGTGAAAGCGGTACCGGGTTCGATTCTCGGTGGGAGCTCACGTGCGAAATGACCTTAGCAGCCGAAGCACTTTTAACAATACTACTACTTCATTATTGTAAGCTTTATAGTCAAATAAAGTTAAGTTCCGTCATTCTTGATGAAGGAGTTTACAAGTAAAGTAGGAACGATAGCAAGGGATAAAAAATAGGAGGGGAAATGGGCGGTTGCAAGTAGTTATTCTTCAAGGTGTTGGAAAGATTATGGACAATCATAAAATCAGCCACTTTTGACAGAGAGTTACTCATAATGATTTCCATTTCACTACAGAACATCGCCCGATGAAGCCTGTCTGGGTTTATACCGTTATTATATTACATACACATAATATTGTGCATGATCGTCCTTGTGCCGTGATTTCGCATTTGCATGTGCTGTGTGCCATAATATGCATTGTAGCTTTTATAATCGTAATTTAGACACATCTGTCAGATTGAATCTTGGTATGAATTGGAATCGATTTTTTGAAGAACTTCATTGCGAGGAAACCATAATATGCTTCGATTATGCATACAATTTTTCCAAATCTTTTGAAAATAATCCTTCGATTACCTGAGCAGGATCTTTAGTACGTTAGTAAGGAAAAGAACACTTTGTCTTAGTTCCACAAGATAGATAGTTCCACACTATCTTGTGGAACTAAGACAAAGTGTTCGTTTCCTTACTAACGTTATGGAGTTCCACACAGTGACAGCTTCGTCAATTGATTTTATTACTGAGCAGGATCTTTTGGCTTTCTGCTCTTAAATTACAATAATCAATTCTTGATACACAGTCCTATAGAAAATCTATTAGAAAAATTGATCTCACGCGATACAACTGAAAGATATTTTTGGCAACTTCTTAAATGCTAGAACATTGTTCCTATTTAATTTACATGCTAAATATTTTTTCCTTATGTTTTCGATGTTAAGAAACTAAAAAAATAAAATTATTATAATCACCTCATGGGGCTCTCAGACAGTTAAGTGGGCAACGGGTTCTACTAAGGTAAAAGCAGTTCCTGGTTCGACTCCCGGTGAGGGCTCAAGCGCAAAATGTCCTTAGTTCTCGAAGCGCTTTCATATTGCTACTACGGCTAACTTTGTTCCAGTCTCTCATTTTGATAGCATACAACCCATGTTGGGTATTTTATGCGTATGCTGGAACTATATATAAAAGTATATTGGTACGGCCAGGGCTCCCTGCCCCCATTGTGGTGGGACTGGGAGCCCCTCTATCACTACTAACGTTTCAATTTTATATACTCACACACCACAAACTCATTTCCATTTGATTTAGTATAAAAGTTGGGGATACAACACAGCAGTACCGATTTAATCGCCAGCTAAGAAGTTAACAAAGTTTCATGAAGCCGGCGACCATAACGAACAGATTTTCAGTCAGTGTTTATATGACATGGACACCTTAAGTTCGGCCCCTCGGAGAAATCACGGTACTATAGAAAGCCATCTGGTGGATGAATATGAAAGCTTCCCTTGAAAAGGGTCACCCATTGTCTCGCAGCCGTCCATCCCTCCGTCCTTCGCCGTTATTGCTGGATCCGCGTCCGTATAAAGGGGTCGTAATTTGGGAAATAAGCCGAAAGAGAAGCCCCGTCTACGAACATATCTCTGGGATTATAAGAGAGGGGTTATCCAATCAAAAACAATTCCGGAAGTTCGACAGAATAGGAAATATAAGCAGATAAGTTCACTCGAGAGACTGCGGTGATCCATTTCTTCAAAAGGGTTTTGAAATCAGGGTAGATAGCTATGCCTTCAAGAGCTGGTCATGATCTTTTGTCAAATTCGACTTAATGCCGCGGATTATTCTTGTTCAACGAGACAAAAGGAGCATTTGGACCTCTGACGTGCGAGACCGTTTTGTTCGTGCGTATTATTCTGTGAGGTCATGGAATTCCTCCATTCCATTGAATTTGTGACAACTGAATTTCTTTCAAGGAAAAAGCAAAGTTTATTTATCACAATCACCCTATTGCCTTCCAAAGCAGGCAAGCTAAACTTTTTTTATTATTAAGAATAATATTCCAATTAGAAAATTGTTCCGGGACATAGTCAACTTTAAATACGCAGAGAGAGGTAAAAATGGTCTACAACAATTCAGAACTATTGCAATACAGTATAAAATTCTTTCCTTGACTGATTATTAGTCGAGTTAAGCAGATATATACTAGCTATGATATCAATTGAGTCATAAAATGCCATAAAATATTTTAATTAAATGATTAATGAAATAAAGGAACATTAAATTCAAATAAAATGGAGAATGAGGTACCTTTTGGAGTATAATCGAAGGAAATAGATTGAAGAGTAGAGAAAAGTAAATCATTCAGTATACTAAAATCGAATTATTCTAATGTGGGAGCGAAATAAAAAGTCGTAAAATACTATAAAGCCTAAAAATAATTATAGTCAAAAGAAATATAATTGCTAAAA
This sequence comes from Ladona fulva, assembly GCA_000376725.2. Taxonomy (NCBI): domain Eukaryota; kingdom Metazoa; phylum Arthropoda; class Insecta; order Odonata; family Libellulidae; genus Ladona; species Ladona fulva. The sequence goes on along the minus strand of KZ308344.1, from coordinate 1,027,610 downwards.
CATTGCAATTCAGGAAACATTTGCTTTGTTTTGGGTTGGGTAGGTCGGGTGGGGATGTGTATTATTTCATTCCTTATAACAATACCTTTTTTACACAGTGACGGATCTTCAATCGTGGTTGACCAATACCGAACTCGTTCCCAAATCAGATTTTATTCTTAACAGAATAGCGTCTATTCTATTCGGGACGCAAATGTGAGCAATAGTTGTGCAAAGTATCCGTCGTGTCGCCAGTGCTTCAGCAGGAGACTCCCAGGAGAATACAGTCTGCCTGTCAGAGGTAACGGTATGCGAAGGGAACTGATGGAGGTTAAGGGCATTTGCATAGAAAGGGAATATAGCAAGATTCAACGTTGTCGCAACACTTTTTAGCTCACATTTAGAGAACGGTCGTTGTCGGAATGTCACCCTTGGACGCTCTAATGGCATATAATGAGAGAAGGATTCTGCCCAATTCGAAGCCATCCGCTCAGGTAATGTTTTCTTCTTCTATTTATCAGTCGAAAAAACGTAATTTTCGTGGCCCATCTTAAAAATTGCCTCGAACTGTTTTGGGTCGTAATGGCCTGCGAATGCGCTGAGGTATGTAGAATATAGACGTAGAGAAAACGGGCAACCTATGGTCGTAATCAGATAATCTCATGAGGTTCGATAGTTCCTGCAGTAAGGGTTTGCTTTCACTCTTTCGCTCTCCGCGCTTTGTTTCAAACACATAGCGAAGAGTGCTATCCCAAGTAGCGGAGAGAAATCATATGAGATATGTATTAAAGGGAAAGTAAGAGAGCTCTCCTTTTCACTGTACCCCTATTTGCGAATTCATAGAGAAGAAACGTCATGAACGGAAACTGGGAAACGGTCGTCCTAATTCAGAAAACTATACCTTTATCTCTTGCATTTCGCTGTGAGTTAGATGGAAGAGAGAGCCGTTGATAAATTTAAAAATGTATTTTACTGTCATATCTCGTCAACTGTGGATTTATAAACCTAATATAGTATGTAATGACGTCTTTTGAGCGTCTATTACTGTCAGTGTCTTGTAAATGAAAGTGAATTTTCTTTTCTAAATTAGATTTGACAATTTCTGATTTTACGTCGCCCACCTCTTCATTTGAATCAGTTCTTGCCATCCGTGGTGTTTTTATCGGCGACAATTTTTCAGGAACTTGTTTGACGAGGGATTGCGACATTTAGTTGATCGGCTTGCTCCCATGATACTTTACTTACCCTCTTGTCTCCGTCCTATGTCAATGTTCCCACTCCCTTTCACCTTTTTTCTATTATTAATCTGATATGCGCATTCTACCGTAGTATCTGAAACTTTTCGTACTTAAAATTTTCCTTCCTTATTCCATCGAAGAAGATGATTGTTTCCCAAGAAACTTAATCCTCCCGCGGTAGCCTTCCTTCTTAAGCGTCGCTTTCCGAAGGCCTCTTTCCAATATGTTTTTACTATTAGTTCAAGTTTTGTAAACGTGAAGGGCTCCATATAGATATGCTCTCCATATAGAGCTCTCCAACTCCTTATAACTTTATTTTTATGGGAAAAATCATGTTTTTCTTATAATTTAGCTGCCTTTCCAATCAAGGGTGAGTTTTTTATTGAGCTGTTTGATTGAGTGTATTTTTTATCGAGTTAATGTGTTTCAGTTTTCCCGTTGGTGATTTTGATTCCTTTGCGTGTAATTATTTAATGTGATAAGTTTCTTTTAACGCTTTTAAATTTGTTTTAATTTCATGTGATTGGTTTGTTTTTAGGTTTGCTAGAAATCAATATATAACGTCAGTGATATTCAAACGGAGTGTTTAGTAATTCACTGTAACGCTATGTTTTATAAACCATAACGCCACAATTTTCGATAATGTCTGATTTTACCCTACTACTCTATTTCTTTATATTCACAAGAAATCTTTACCACGATATTGCTTGGAGACCCTCTATATTTCCTTGTTATTCCTCCTAAATATATTGCAATGCTATTATCAACAAAACTAGGAATTTAAACATTACTATAGTGTAATTTCTCATCCCTAAGTTATCTCTTTCGCATTTTCAGTAATTATACCCACATAAATAATAAAAGATGAATTGCACCGCTTGGTTTCCAATTCATAAAATTCCGTTATGTATTTTTGCTTGCTTTCATATTTGTCTTTAAATTTTAAGATAACTTTTTTTAGGGCTACGTATGGTATGGTTTTGAGACTCCCCAGCGAAGTCAATAATAGAGCATTTTAGCGTCAAGTAACACCAAGTTAGCTATGATATTCACGAAGAGCATCAAACCAGGACTGAAGCGAAAACCGAAACTGAAAAATGAGTGCGGTTCCCAGCAATGCACACTTAAGTATAATTGTACTGAGTATGTATAAGAACGACTTGCAACTACTTCCAAGTTGTTTCCTAAAATTAAGCGTGAAGTATTGAAAATGAAAAAAAGCTAGAAATTAAAAAACAAACTTTAAGAAGAATATATTGCCTCAGCGTTCGAAGCGGAGAAACCGGTTCGAACCGGTCCAAAGTTAGCAGAAGGAGCGGAACCGGAATCGAACCGAAGTTTGTTTTGTCGTTGAACCTGGGAAAAGCCGGAACGAAAAACATTACAGTTCGATGCCTTCAGTAGCACTCACATGAATGCACGTATCTTTTGTCCTTGAAGGCTTGTACCCTTTGGGATTTTAGTAGGATTCAGGAAACCCGCGCGGGAGACGAGCGAAAAATAAAGTTAACGAATGAAGATAACTTTGAGATAAGACTTTGAAAAGTATAAGAGTATTAGGAGCAGAAAATGTAAACAAACATAAATAACTATAAAATCACTGTTATACCGGCACTATTTACATTTATCAATTATTAACATCCATATCATTCGATTTTCTTTATTTTCCTCTACAATGGACATTTATGCCTCCTGGCCGTCAAATTGTTCTCCCGCAGTCCGAAGCTAAGAAGCAAACTGACCATCAAGCGTGACTTCACGACTGAGAGAGTGCTCGATTCGATTTTTCCAGTCCAAGTGCGAAGGGAATTGCGCATGGTTGCGGGGACTAAGATAACGAAAGCAATCCCACGTATCCTTGAGAACAGTTGCACGGACTCCACTAGTGCCAGCTGTTGCAGAAGGGCTTTGCGAGGAGCCGTTTCGAGATGGGAAGAGAGTCTTTGATTTAGGGATGCCCTTCTTAGTTACATTTCTACATTTCATCTCGCAATCGGGAATTCTAGTGTCAAAGGAAACGGGAACGGGAGATTCAGTTTTCCTCTTGAAATATTCGATCATCACTGTGTATATGGTTTTCCTCCATGATACTTATGTAATCCATCCTTTGTAAGAAGTAGCGGGGAGTTATGGATGCTCTTTAAATAGAGAATTAGTAATTTTCGATATTACAACGCCCTTAAAGATAGTTATATGTAATGGCTAGGAGGAAATATCAACACTTTTTAAGTATAGTATGTAGTGGTTCTCGACTTACAACCTACACTACTTACCACCACTCGCAGTAACGACCAATTTAATGTTATCTTTCCTGTGTGTGTATGTTTGCCTAAAACTCAGGAACCATTAACCCCATACTTTCAAACTTTCGATGTTAAATAAATATTACTAATGTAATTTCATCGGTTTCTGTTGCAAGACCTACGATATAGATAAAAGAACCAAAATTGTACGTGCATTATAACTTAATAGTAATTTTTGACCGACACGTTTGACTTACGTTTAAAGCGACTCACGTAATATCGCAATCCCTTTAGTCAAAAGACTATCCTAGGAGAAATGAACGTTATGAGTAAACATCCCCGAAGGATGGGGGAGTGGAGTTCTTGTAGAACCAACTGAAAGTGTCATCTTAACAAGTACCTAATTATCTTTCAACGACCGCATTATCCTCAGGATTTTCTTGAGCAAAAATCCCACTCGAGCTATTCCGCTAAATTAATCTTTCCCAATGAAATCTAATAAATCTAATATCCTCCTTCCCGTTTATCTTTGATTTCTTATATTCATTTAATTATTCATATTTTAATTTTAATATTATATTTTCTCTGTTTCAAAATGTTCTTGCACCTCAGGTTGACAGTAGAGTTTGAGAAATGCTCTATTCTCAACTCTAATATCTTACAGCAGAGGTGTTCAATTTTCTTATATAAACTGATGATCATTCAAAGGATCCGAACCATGGTATTAGAATAAACACATTTTATGGTAATGGTAGAAGTCTGATTTTCATTATTCTTCATTATTCACATTACCTAGAAAATGTTCTTCTTTAGAAATCTATTTTAACGTTTAAAATTAGGAATGAGTGAAAGCCTGTGAAAAGACACCAATCAAAGATTCCGATCTCAAGTATTGTACTCAAATGGGGCAAATTGGACTTCTCAAAATTTACGTCCCCATAGCATTGCCTTGAGTAACCCAGATCCAAACCTTCCACTGGTATAAAGCACCACATGCTGCCCATTCTACATTTTGCAATTAGTTGTTAAGGAGTTTCTACCTTAAATATAAGTCCCTCTTAGGTTAAAAAAGTAAGTTTTGCTGACTGAATTCTTATACATATATAAATTTCGTGGGTGAAATGTCTGTGCATACCTTAAGTTAAAGCGGCTTCATTTTCATTAGCCAAGCATTAAAGAACACAAATAGAAAATCCATTTTCCTACCCAAAGCAGAGTTTTACTATTTCCGTAAAAATTAAAGGTAATTTATGCGTTCAGCCAAACACCACTCACGGAAGGAAAACAACTCGCGACTCATCAATCAATAAGCTCAAAACACACAGAAATCAATTTTAAGTTCGTGAAATATCCATGCTCATTACGGTCCATTTTGAAAGCATGGAATTCTTTAGCATCTGTCGCCCAAATCATCATATATTATCACTTCATTACTTTCTAACCGAAGAAATCCACGTTGGTATTCTACCCTTCTCGTACCATTCACACAGCTGGTGGATATCTGATGAAAATTTTATGTTGTGAATTTGAGCGTAAGAGGAGAGTATTGAATGACTCCGTTTTAATCTGACTTCATGTCGACATTAATCGTGTCATAGATTTGAACTTGAAACGGAGGGCAAATTATCGAGTTGATTGGTAGATTGATCGATTGATAGGTTGACCGTTATTTGGCGTTGTCGAGCTCCAGTGTTATCGCCTGTGTCATGCTGATAAATAAATAAGTGAAGGATGAATAAAATAGGACCTGCATCGGGGATCCAAATCTTTTCAATGGCATGGTGACGTAACGCAGCGTAATTGCTTTTCTCTGTGAGCGATATATGTATATATGCTATTGATCTCAGATTTCAATTGGGAACAACCCGTGTTCTTAAAAAATTTTACGGGAAATTATCTCTTGCTATGCAATGCTTTTCTCTGCCTAAATGGGTCTAATTAGAGTAATTCAAGCACCCGCACTAAACCAGCATAAAAACTGGGTCATATCAGGAAGTAAAATTAAAGTTATTCTTCAAGTAAATTATTTTTCAAATACGAAAAAATATGTTGTAGAATTTCAAAGAAAGAGTAATTTATCGAGTCTTGATGTTATAGTATATTTTTTAGTTAGCTTAAGTTATGAAATATAGTTGGCGTGATGAACTGAAGCTAGATTTAAGCAATGGCATTGATCCTCGAGAAGATGGTGCTAAACAGTGATAAAAGCAAAATGAATTTTCCGTTATTTTATTAAGTGACCAATTCTTATTGCTAGTTAGAATGTGCTTGCAATGTATTTCCCGTTAAAGAGACCAAGAAAGTGTGATTCCAACATTTATTAACTTTATTGGACAAGATTTCTCGATCTGTGAGCCTCAAAAAAGCTCAAGCTTTGCCATGGAGCTCCCATTATTCTAAATATAGTCCTGGTATATGTGTTGCATAGACACTAAAATTAGCGATAGAATATATAACTCAATTGGAGTTTGGAATCTTATCTATCCAGATTAATTTTTTCTATTATCGCAAACTCGAGAGGAGAACGTAGAAAATGTTATAGAATGCATTAAAGTTTTTATTAAGGGTCGATTAGTGTGCATATTGAAAATGAAGCCAAGAATCTTAGGATTGTACGACTAAGAAACTTAACGACATATTACTATATAAATTGTAATTGAGTGACCCATAAATTGATATTTCCTTCGTCCTTTAATTCCCTGAAGCTATTCACGGATTAATTATACATCCAGCCACCATCTTACAATTCCTTTTCTATTTCCGCTAGGCAAGGTTCAGGGTACCAAATCCTTATTTAACGCGACGCCAAGATCAACGGGTCGTACTTACCCTCATTAAAAAGGTAATGTAATACGTTTACCCCCGCACACATTAACCCCTAATTTAATCGCAGATATCCCTTTCATTTATATGATGAGTTGCTTGATCCTCCCGCTAACATCTGAAATGCGAGGCTGATATCAACGCTCTGAAGGACGAAATTTTACTTTCCTACGCCTCCTCTCCAATTTCCCTCTCTACGGCGGTGCTCGCCTGCCATTTTTTGCCTACCGCCAACAGAGGTCCCCACAGTGTAATTTATCGCTTGGAAGTGATGTCCCAAAAATATTTGTAAAAGTAATGTCGCAGTAATAATGTAATACGCAGTCTATTTTTATAATACAGCCAAACGTGATAAACTGGTATCTTTGTCAAGTATGTTATAACATAAATATCAAATTTTGTGAAATATTGCCTGGGAAAGAATTGCAAGGCAAAGGTAGGTACAACATAATAAAGAGAATATTCTTAAAACGACCACATGTTTTGAAATTTTGTGGGAATATTACTATGTCTTTATCCCTTCATTTAAAACCATCGATTTTATAGCTACATTTTCATTACAGAAAAATTTTTCGTTTTCGTCCTATCGAAGTGTATTTGAATGTCCTTCACTATGAATTTTCATTCACCGACTCGTTGCTATCATCTAGGAAATACCACCATTACCAGAAAATCCCACAATCTGGTTGGGGACCACTGCTTAATGACCTTTTAAGCGATTCTACAGTTTTAGCCCGCAATTTGTTCTATGCCATATATTCGGAGCTTTTAAGAAGTATTCAAAAGAAGCGGCAAGATTTTTGATGGGTTATTAAATGCAAATAGCCGATAGTTCCTGAAATTCGATTTTATAACTGTGTGGAATTGGCATCGATACTTACATAGAAGGTGGGGAAGAAGAAAAATCATTTCGATCAAGCCGTTCAGTTTTTCCCAAAATATGATACGTTTCCCACTTGAAAAGTTTTAATCATGTCACCGTTAATCAAATTTGCTTTGATTTATCTTCATTAACTATAATTAACCCCCCGAACCTACCCACCTACCTTCTACTCTATCTCCTATCTTGCCGAGGAAGCCTCATTCCCCCTTCATAGTTATTGGTAGCTAATGGTGAAGGGATGAGGATCTCTGGGTTGAATTCTGAAAATTGATAGGGCCTGCTCAAAGTTGATTCTGACTTGTACAGAAAATCCGCAAAGAATTACAAATAATAGTTTTTCTTTCTTAGAGAGCTAATCAATCGAAAAAATCGGACTGCTTCAGATCATGACTTTGTCTTGCAGAGGAGATGTGGTGTTGTACATAACTCTATAATTGACAGAAACCTCTGATACTGGCTGAATATTCCTCTTTCCAAAGGAGGATAAGTGGAGAAACTTTATAATTACGCCCCTCTAGATCCATCCATCAACATTTATGAGGAGATGAGTCAATCTTGGTCGTATAGGTTTTCGTATAGACAAAAACAATCTTAACTTCAATTGTAGCATGAGTGAGTGAATCGTCAATGATTTTATTAGAACCACATTGTACTACTACTCAGAGTTCATATCAAAGTCAGATAGTTTTCCTAGAAGAGTCTATTCCATATTACTCTTAAAGCGCAATAGGAAGGACTGAAGGAATCAAACTGTCTGTTAATCAGATTGTATTTATCAGATTGTATTTATCAGATGTTTTTAACCAGAAGAGAATATTGCTGGAGAAGTTGTGGAAGTGTGGAATTGATTTCCCTGCTGGTTTTCTTCAGAACTCCACACTCGGAAATTAATTATCTTTACGATTATTCGTGAATTATCAGTACTTAAGCTGTTGCTACTTCTCAATTAAACTTTATATTATAGTGTTAAGTAATTCACTTACATCTATTTCTTTATATTTAGTCTGGGCCCTCGACACATTGTCAGACAAGCTGTGATTTCTTTTAACTTTCTCCTCTAGTGTTCTTCAATAGCTGTATCAAGCGTTCCACTTTCTTTAATTAGTATTGACTAGAGCAGATTGCCTAACGTAAATTATACCTCTATTTGTAATGTTTTTTCCTGGAGTATTTCTTGGTAAAAACCGAAAGTAGGAATAGTCCCGCGTGTGTGTAGTCCAATTCCCATTTGTGTCAATCCGTATATCGGACCGATGATGGATCGATTCGATCGATTGCATTTCGATTCGTAATTACCTCCAGCCCATTGGCGATGGCATTGTTATCAATCATTTGACACTCGATTTTCATTCGATGTGAATGCAATTTTTCTTGTTCATTTCCGTACTTTTCTGTACCGCAAATTTTCTGCAGTGTCACACACCTAAGCAATCTAGTACTTCTTCGGAACAGTGTAACGAAACCGAATTTTCTGATATATTTCCTGAAGAATTTATTTTAAGCTTAGCATTATTGTTCAGTTCAAACCATTTCGTCGATGTTTTTATATGTTTATCGTTGATCTATTATTATTATTATCTCTGAAACACTACAAGTAGATTAAACATCTGGAGGCAGTGGTTATACATTACATATATACATACAATCGTAGTACAATCAAGTGAAAGATAATTAGTCCTCATTCTTATCAGACAGTACAAGTTAGGCATTTGCCCAAGGAGGGGGGGAAAAAATCTCCCTCTGACAGAAGTCAAAACATATATAATCCAACCCTTACAAATTTTATCATACCTCATAAAAGAAATACATCTTCACGATTTATAATCATATAGACATCAACACGATTCACAGAAAATCAGCCAACCCTAACAGCATCTAGGTAACTATTAATACAAATTGCTTCTCTTTGCTTTGAAGGTACGCACTCGGATAGGAAATGGCTCAAATATACCTACAGGAAGAGCGTTCCATTGATCTATAGTTCTATCAAGGAAGGAGAATTTTGCAGTGCTAGTCCTTTGAGGGGGAGGTTCTATTTTATATTTATGGTCTTTTCTGCTTAGGTAAGTGGGGCTTCTTATCCTTCTCCTAATATCTGACAATGCTGGCTTGCCAGTATAAGCGTTGTATCAGTATCATAACCTGTAAATTTTCCTTCTCTTTTCTAAAGTTTCATAACCTAGCTTTTCTAACATTTCTGTTACACTTGCAGTTCTTTTGAAATTACTCTTAACATATCGTGCCGCTGTTCTCTGTACCATCTCAACTTCTTTAATCAGTCCTGTTGCTTGCGGGTCCCAATCCGTTGCGCCATATTCCAATATTGCCCTAACTAGTGATTTGCACGCAATTTCTTTTGAGTTTAAACTACCTTTTCCCAATACCCTCATAATAAAGTGCTTTATAACCTTTAGACACTACGAGACACTCGTATGTTGTTATACTTGATCCTTCGTTAACGTTACTCTGAGATATTTACAATCGTATTTTTCCACAAGTAAACTACCTTTCAACATATACCCCTATTGCAAGACATTCCTACTTCTATGGAATCGATTAATAATTGTGTTTCCTGACTTATTTGAACTACTCATTCATGTTTTGTCTTGATTGATTTTATTTGGGTGTGATTGAAACGGGCATAACATTTTATGGGAGTAAGAGTGCAGACTTACGTTTTTATCTCGGTAATTACCCAGTGTTTTTACGTTCAATCTCATGCGAAAGCAGACTGATTGTAGGGCACATAACGAGTATAACGTAATCGGAGGTAAATGACGACACCTCTACAACTGATTGATATTTTGCTCTACCCCAGGAGTCTGTGCTTTTTACTTCCAAAGATTTTTGAATTCATAATTCTAACTTTTTAGTTTTTACTTTTAGTTTTATTTTCAAAATTATTGTGTGCCGTAATGAAAGCAGGAAGAAGTTGAGAATTAACGTTAAATTATTTAAATTAATTACATGTGTAAATACGAAAGACCTACTACTACTAAATAAAATCGTTACGTCAGCAAATTGAATTAAAAAGTCCAAAAGGTGCCACATGTCAGTGTTTACAAACTTCTGATATAAAAATTTTTCCATATATATCAATCATGAAAACGGAACTTCATATTCATATAGACGAAAAACAACCTTTTCTGTGGAAGTAAGGAATCGAGATTTGGAATAAGTGGCATGTTTTAGTGGAGCGCTCTTATATTCTCTCTTATTTTATTTATTTTATATTTAATTGCTCTAAATATAGTCAGTAGTCGCCGTTGAATGAACTTTGAATATCTCCACGATTTTTTCCAACGCATTTATCGCCAGCTGAATATTTTTTGTTAGCATCCACTAACCATTTGTTTTCCCGGTATATCACTTTTGGCTTAACCTTATAATTAATGACTATATTTGGAATTCCGTAAAAAATCAACATCTTTTTATATTCCTGTCACCCGTTCCACGCTACTGTCAATCAGAAATCCACGATCTGTATTTTAGCACCTAAGTTTAGTAGAAATCGGGTGTTATCAGATCTACAAACGAGCCAGAATAACTTAGGGTTAAAAGTTTACCCCTGGAAAAAAGTGCCCATTGCAGCACTTGGAAATGTCTTTCTTTTCATTAGCGACGACGAACGTAAAGGACGGAAAAAACTCGCCGAACGCACGACCTCATTTCGTCCCCATAATTTTCAGACTTTTATTTTACGGCTCGAAGAGGGCGCTGAACCCAAAGCAAAAGGCGGCCACGCATATGGTGCATAACACCGTAAGATTACGGGAGCGTTCGTCTATCTGCGGCTAAGGAATGGTCAGAATTGCACACCCGTAGGGCAGTAAACGCCTCGCGGAAAAGACTGCACGGTTGGGATGATGTAATCTGGCGTCGGGAGCATCGGCAAGGGTGTCGTAAAATGCGCCGAGTCCCATTTGACTGATTTGCGTAGGAGAAGGCGAGGGGGGAATGAGTGCTCCCAACGGCGACCGATGTCAGCGATTCTGCATTTTTAGGGCCATGTCGTTTCCGAGGTAAAAAAGGATATTAAGCGTAAGAATCGCCTGATGGGACTCAAAAGCGATAAAATACGGCACTTATTTCGGATTTTTATTTAATTACTTCGTGGAATCACGTGGCGTAATTGAGAACTAAAGGAAGCAGGATCGCCGACTCCCAAAAGAATCGCTGTTTAGGCTCGGAATCGTACAAAAGCGAGGCTACCGAGTCTAGGCGTAACAATAAATTGGGTGTCTAAACTTGAATACAGCAAAGTTACCACGAAAGCTTCAAAGAAAACACAATAACGCTTTATCCAAAAGATACAGAGATTGTATTATTTAACATCGTACATATATTAAAATTAGGAATTGCTGAACCAAGTTTTAATCGATTAAATATTTAAGAATAACTGATTAGAAATGAGAGCCCCAACTAATGTAAGTGATATATGAGCTATGTGTGTATGTATATATGTATACCAATCGTAAGTTATAATTATTTATATAATCATGACTAATAATTGGTAACTATAGTCAAAGTAAGGCTCCGTATTAACCAATGTACATCTACATCTACATAAATACCCTGCAAGCCGCCTTACGACGTGTGGCATGGGGTGAAAACACCGGGCGTTCGGACTATTTTTTAGCCTATTATTATCATGTATAATTCGCGGAAAGAATGAATTCTTAAAACGACTCGTCCTAGCATCTATTTCTCTTATTTTGCGCTCATTGTCGGATCGTCCAAGGTAGCAGGGGGGTCTCATAATATCTACTATATCTTCCGCAAATGTACTTTCCCTAAAT
>KZ308344.1:979884-1014272 GCA_000376725.2 Ladona fulva | reverse complement strand
TTTCTGATCTTTTGATTCGTTATAGTTTTGTGCTCAAATATGGATCTCTGCTCATTTTACGCAACAAAATGGCGGACACCTTTTTCGGCAAATGTTTGAGATAGAGTGAGGAAAGCAACTAGGAAAACGGCGCCAAACTATCGAGTCTCTTGTACCACGTCAATGTCTAAGGTTTTCGAATATAGAATGTGAAGAAACTGTTTCGATTCACCTGCTACCCTGGGATTGCGATGGCTTTTTCGATCCCGCGGTATAGCCCGGCTGAGCGCCACGGTCACTAAGAATTCTGTCGCGTTGCCTATTCGGCAGTCTTATTACCATCTTTTAGCTATTATCATGTTATATTCCGGCTTTAAATGTTATTAACTTATTAATTCCACAGTAGTTTTAGACCCTACTAGGACATTTTTATCTCACGTATTAGCCGAGTAAAAGAGCAAATAATTAACCAATGCAACACAGAGTACTTTATTTGTTTATTGAGTATTATTCGCTATTTTATGTTATTCTAGGTTTAAACTAAGAGTTATCCTTGATATCATTAGTTATATCAAGTTATGCTTTAAAGTAGTTGAGAATTTTCGTAGCATCTTTTGGTTAACAACGGCGAATATCTTGAATGTTGTCGCAATAAGTGACAGTGAAAATAGAAATGTATTCGCATTTTTAACTACACGAAACATATGTATATTAAAAATTAAACAAATTCATTATTTAAAGCGTTTTAGGTTAGTTTCCTATCTGGAGGTTATTATTAAGAATTCCTTTGTTTCCCGTACGATATAAACAATTTGGTCTACATTCTCAGCACTCTAGTTGAATTTGGTAAATTTAATGTCTTAAGAGAAATCTTAATGTTGATATGATTATTACAACGCCTATTTTTTCTTATCTACCGTCCGATGATTCTTTAATCCGAATCCTATCTCCTTATATGCCCTCTCCTTGACGTCCTTCCCACTCCGCTTTAGATTCCTCATTACGAAGTGAAGATTTCCAAAAGCTTTTGCAAAAATGTCCTCAATATGCCTTCCCCATTTTAGATTATCGGTTAGCTTAATACCTAAATATTTGCAATCGGATACCACATTAATGTTTTCGTCATTTAGGGAATAATTAAACTGTATCTGTGATTTTCTTCTGGAGAACATGATGTGATTACATTTGCTACTGTTAATTTCCATTCCGTTTAACTTAGTCCACGCCGCTAGTTGATTTAAATAATTTTGCAGGAATGCGCGATCCTGAGCTGTCGTTATACGCCTGTAAAGTATGCAGCCGTCGGCAAATAATCTGATTTCGGATTTTATATTCGCTGGAAGGTCGTTCTTTATTTTAATAATATATATCTAATTATAAAAGCGAAAGTTTGCCATTTTATTTAAACTACTTATAACGATACCATTTCTGTGTTAAGCTGCCTTTTAGCTACATTTCACAGCAGTTCTAGCGCCATCTTCAGTAACAAAGTCGCAGTTCTTCCCAGATGATAGCTTGTACAATTATGAATTGAAGTAGGAGGTGGGAGGGGTTGATCAACAATGAAGAAAACAATTTTACATCGAAATTAGCGCTAATAGGCAATACTACTTGCGGTAATTTTTAGAACATGAGTCAGGCCAACAATTGAGACAGCGACAACAGTCAAGTCAATATTCAGATATTGAGACAGCAGTAATTGTTACCTCATTGTGGTCACTCATCTGAAGACGGTTCTATGGGCGAAATATGCCAAAAAATCATGTTTTGCAGTTAAAAGTGTACTAAGCAATGAGCACAGATATCTAACTCTGAAATATTGAAATAGGGCCCAGCTGAAGACGCGTTATCTTCTAAGTTTCGCTCGAATATTTGGCCAATGTACAGTGTGGGTAAGGCATTGAGATTGTCTATGGATGATTCAAATTTATGCTATTTTAATCCCACGAAGAAAGCAATATGAACAGTTTGGGACACTGGGTTATCGTGATTTAGCGATAAGGCATCAAGCTTGGGATAGGTAGGGATTATGAAGGGACGGCGGGTTCGAAGTAATAGAATTCAAATGGGTGGAGGGCAGTAGGCGCTAAGTCGTTACTACTTTGAGTGAAGGTGAGATGAGGTGCATAGAAGTAGAGCGAAGGAAGAGGTCTATATAGGACCTTTTAGGAGTTTTACGGAAGAACTGAGTTGCGAGAGAATATCGTTAAATCCGAGGAAGGAAAGTTTTGGCCATTTATTTCAGAATGCAAGTGAGTGGTGGGTATAAAAGAAAATATTCTGGAGAAAATGTGACAGAAACGGCTTATTTAAGAATTTTCTATGCTAGTTGATGCATAAGAAAATATAAAGATCGATAAAGACAATGTATTTTATCGCGTAAAGACATGATTTATGGTCCTTCCTCTTTCTATCTTTAGGGATGCAAGGAAGGACCCGAGGTTTTGAGAAAGTAAAATAATTCCTTATATTCCCAAAGTTACAAAAAGTTTCATAGATACATAAAGTTATATAAATAAAAAAGGCAGTTTCTGGTGTTCGCTACAGTTAAAATTGAAATGAAAAGGAAATGATATATTAAATATTCGATTGAACTTCCTTAATTCAGTTAGTAGAATTTTTGTAACATTTTCTTCTCCATTAACGGAAATGCTTTCGTTTACATGGATTGTAATTTTTCACTCGATTCATACATTTTAAATTATAATCCAATCATGAGCTCATATAATGGATACTAATTTTGTACTAATGCGGTTTTATTTCCTCCAACGATAAATGGGAACAAAACCGCAATAGCGGAAAGAACCATTTGTGCGTTTTTAAGAGATACTGACGAATATATTTTTCATTTTTCATTTTAAATATATAATAAAATATATAGGATATTTAATCTAACGCCTGTTGATCATTACAGCTATAGTTGACGATATATCACAGTCTTGTAGTTCATATGGTTGTATTAATTGAATATACATTCTCTGGTCGTCTCTTCCATTGGTATTACACTGTTGATAAGCGTATGTGGCCGGATATATCTCTTCTTTTTACTATAACTATAGTTTCCAATTCAGATATTTTTCACTATTGTTGGCGACTTTCACCATTTTGTATCAACTTTTATCTATTTGAAAGTCATCACTGGTTACGGACATAAAGAAGTTCGTCTCGAATATTCCTTTAGCTCCTTTGGTGTTTTGTAGTGCCCCATAGGTGCCCTTGTTTATAAACTCTACTACGTATATATTTCCATTGTTATTCAATAATTTTTTCCAGAACCTTGCACAACCTCTAAAATTTCAACTCGGTATAGTGAGCATAATGTATTCATCGTACTTCGAATGGGCGTTGAGAGATTTCACTGAGGAATACTCAAGAGTATATCGCAGTGATAAAACCCGATGAAACAGTACTCTTTGAGGATAGAAAGGGTTCTAACACGAAGTTGTTTGTGAAACGCGAACTTAAATTCTCCGCTAATACAGCCTGGAAGGAATTTATATGGATTGTAATAATTATGTATAATCTTCAAACAAATAATAATAAATTTATCATAACTACTTACTAAGGGGTGTTCTTTTACGTCAGGCAAGTTTTTGTGAAGCTGACGAGATTTTAAAGACAAATTGGAACATCTGCTTTAGAGGTAGAACTAATAGAACTGAGATAAAGAAGATCAGTTCTCGGTTCGGGTAAGAAGACATCTAAGACATATAAGGCAAAGCAATCCTCTGGAGCAATAAGAGAATATAACACGGCTTTCTTCTATGCTATGTACGGCTTTAAGGACCCTCATGACTTGCATCGTGCTGCTGGAAGGCAGATATTTTTCTCATAAAAGGCAAACGGTTAGGGTTTAAGAAGAGAAGTTAAAATTTCATTATCCCAAGTTTTGTTATTTCCCAAGCACTCTGAGTAGCGTAAGCGTATTACTTTGCTTTTATTGAAGAGCTCCCAGTACTCTGACGAAAAACAATACCAATGTGTAGTAACATTTGCTTCAATACCACTCAAGTCTGAGGCGGAATTTGCTTATATAGTAATCGGAGCAAGCCAAGTTGCATTGACTGAATGGCATATGGACGCTCTTTCCTTAAGAGATATTTTTTAATCGTCAACATTATTTCAAGGTTTGCTAATTTTTACGACGGAATATTTTTTATATTCATTAGAATTAATTTTATATTTAAAGATTTATCAGGGTAATATTATTATTGGTCAAATTATTATCACTATAGTATTAAAAACTAAGAAAATTCATGGTTTTTATAGAAAGCGAGTGCACCGTAACAATCGGCAATTATTATCCTTTACGATCTATTGATCCATTAAACTTTATAATCGGAATTAATCAATAATTTTACAGAGGAAACTTCTTGACACGCTCGTCTTAGTTTAGGATTAATTTTTACGGCAATAACATCCAAAAATTATTGAGAAGGCTGTATGGTTATATTATTCTATCTCAGAAGGATTTATCCACAAAGTAAACGCCAGTTGTTCTCGCCTACACGTATAATTATGGAACGCCTTCTGAAAATAATTCGAAACTTACTTCGTATTTTCCGCAACGAAAGTTTCTATGCTTCAGCAAACATTTCATTAACGCCCAAAGTAATGCGCCCTCCCTAACCACTCTGTATTAGGAAGATACTCGATAACTCATTACCGGTGCTTATTAAGTGTGGAAAAACAAAAAACCCTTCCGTTCTGGCGAATGTTTCTCATAGAAGCTTAACTAAGTTCATTCCGGAGTTCGCGTTATTATTTGTATTGGAATGAAAAAAATCGAAGATAATCATCTATATCACTGGCCAACAGTTCCTGAAAGAACTTCCGCTAATATCTTAGCCTGCAATGAATCGCGTGCGAAGTATGTTATCACCTCAGATACTTTACTACCGTATCAGAAACCTACGTTTATTAACCCAGCCAATCGGCGATAGGCCTTTCTTCTTCTTTTGCTGATTAGTCCTTCCTTGTAAGGATCCAGGACTGTTCAGCAATGCCTGTAATTAATTAACTATCGCACCTAACAATAAGGCTAAGACAAAAGTAAGTGAATGATACATTTTCGTTTGCCTAATGCCATATAAGGTGAACATTTTTCCATTTATTAAGTCATATTTTGAACCATTGATTTTACTGTAAGTCCTCTAAAAATTAATTAATTAGATAAATAACGATAATATTAGTAAAGTTTCTAATATCGAAAATGCTGACGTAAGTAAACGAAAAAACTAATTAGTAAATAGGGAAATACTTTTTATTAACTACAGTGGCAAAGAATGAATGGCCAGATAAAAATCTCTACATTCCTCGTCCGACTTCAATTCCTGAATCAATTTGAGTCTCCAGCGAGTTTTGCGTCTATTCAGGATAGAAAGCTGCTCAATTTAGCAATCTCTCAGGTGGGACAATCACAGACGCGCTCTAAATACATCTTACACGCTCTGTCTCATGTTATATTCAACGTTCTCGTAGTATAGAATCTACTTTCCTAGAAATTCGTTACGTAGTTGATTTTGAAAAGCATTTTTTATGGCAGATTTTGTCATATATTACTTTTATACATTTTTCTTTTAATATGCATTCAAGCATGCTCGCAATTTCGCAAGCTGGATAAGATATTTGAACAAGTAAGTAACAGTGTATTCAATGTAATGTATTGTGTGATTTTCCACGGTCATTCCTCATATGTGTAGCTATTTTTATGATTTACCTGTAATAGTTATATTTGGAACAGTAACTTTCGTATTTCCTCCTAAACATTTTCGTTATGGCAATAAGGGAAATTATTGATGATGAAATCATATAATAAAAATTTCTTCTTTCGCATATAGTCTGCTAAGAGTTTCTAATATACTGTTTGCTTGCTATTCTACGAACTATAAGTACGCCATTCATGGGCGAACCATAAGTAACATCAAACGTTTCCCCTCCTTAAAAGTATTAATCCAAAAAAGAAACTTCCAATTTATTCTGAAAGAACGACTCTAATTAACCCCTCCTTTTACATACATTTACATGTAAACCCTGAAAATCGCCAGAGAGAAGTCCAACCCGAAGTTGGTAACTAAATAAAAACAGATAGGAATTAACCCTAAAACTTATGAGTTTCCACAAATTATTGTTTAAATTAAACCATAATAAGGCATAATGCCTGCGGCTCGAGAATTCTTTATTTTTATTTATTTATTTTTCAGATACATAAATAATNGCTTTTGGTTACTTTTATTCATTAATTTCGTAAGCAATACATCGAAAGTGGTATGTAATGAAAAATAGAGAGTTATACTTCCGTGACAGATGCATAATTTAAGCCGGATTAATCCAAAATGAAGCACTGTCCTAATATTTCTTGTCCTCAGGTGTATCAAATTTGAATATTAATTACTTTTCAAATTCCATATCCATTCATTAATTTCTTCTTAATTCTACAGCAATATAGTAATTTTTTTCTTAAAACTATTCTTTAGATTCTTTTAAATATCCCTTCCTGGTACTTACAAAAATTATTTCTCTTCAACACATTCATCTAGTTCTTTCTCGATTGTAAAAATTCACTGTTTTTAAAAAAAGGAATACTTATATACATTCTTATTCTTAACAGTTAAATAAAATTTTGCATATTAGAAACAAATAGATTTACAAATGATTACATAGGAGTACAAAATTAATGTAATGGGTAGAAGGAATAAATAAACTGAATTATTTTCAAGGTTTGGAGTGAGGAACAGATTTTACATTACACCAAGTTGTACTTTTCTTTTAGTTTTAACATTGGATTTACAAGTAAAAATTGAAGATAATATGGATCCATGGTAGTAAAATCTTGGACAACCCTGCCTCAAACCGACTATTCGTGGCGAAGTAGCTTATTTGCTCCTAGATATTCCATAAAGTTTTCTATCTATAGCTTCATATCTGAAATGAAGAAAAGTGACATTTTGTTGGAATTTATCCTATAAGCTATGCTCACTTTCTTAACACTGCAATAACGCACCTAAACAGCCGATATTCGATGTTGACGACTAATTATCTCAGGCGATTCTAGGTGAAACTTATCAGAAAAGGTCTAATGACAAGGTAGTACCAGGCTGAAGAAGAGGTAGTATCGTTGAAACCCTTTTCCTGCGTTATAGTTACTATTTTTTGGTAGACGCAGGCAGTTTTCAGAATAACAACATTTAGGAAAGTATATTGGTGAATAGTAAGATATATTTATATTTATATATTATATATATTTATAGCTTATGTGGATCGGTGGTGGTAAAATCTTGGGAACCCCTACCTTTCAGTTTGATGAAATTATGTGTTACAGCACCTTCCGGAAATTGAGCCAATTTTAATTAAAAATTAAAAGCACGAAAATATTGACGAAGCAAATTATAATATGCGTCTTTTGTGCGGAGATGACGCAACTGTAGAATTCGGGATACCTCTGCATCTCCCTCTTATTTCGAGATTTACTCTCGGGAGGCCTTGAACTCAAGGACGGAAGATTCACAATTCTTCCCAAAGAACCCCTCCGCGCCTATTTCCTCTTCATCGGCATCTGTTCGATGTGTTAATATTTAGGCCTCTGATGACAACCCTCTCCAAACTCACATCCGAAAGGTCGACCCCGTAAAACAAGGAGATCCAATTTTTTTAGCTGCGTCTATTTCCAAGGTTCTGCTCATCCAATAAACCCTTAAAATCGAGACTTAAGCGCAGGGAAGAAATACCCCTTACTTTAGATAGAAGGCGAGCTGCCGTCCACCGGAACTCGACGCGGAGTGAGACGGTTTATCGTTTTCGAAAATTCTTCCGCTAAGTTGTTGATGGATTTGAGTGGTGGATCTCAAAACGTTGTTCCGGAGGGAGCGCTGATGGAAGCCCTCTTTCCTCGGTTTTCTTTAGAAATTAATATTTAATCCCCTTTCGTCTCAAAATGAAAGATTGCTGCAAAATAAATCTTGGATGGAACGCAGATGGTGGCGGATGTTGAAACAAAATTATCTTCGTTGAGGGATATCGTCGTTTTAATCCTCAGTTTTCTGTGTGCTTTACATCGAAAACTGACGGGTATTAATTTCCCTACGCAGGGAGTTAACATACGAATATAGGAGGTACATTTTTAGTATTCATTGCTCTTCCAACACAAAAACATAATGGCGGAGTGAACTCAGAACGCCATACAAGCAATACTTAACTGTTTGACACATTGTGATTTTTTCTCAAATACGCAATAATTTCTTTACGCTAGAATTCCCTAACCTTGCAGACATTTAGTTCTGTACAAAATCTACTGTAAATAATAAAAAGTGTATTTTTGGATACATTTTTGTAATAGTTACTAAACAGCCAAACAATGCAAACGATACATGATGGAACGTACCCATGTTTTTCTTTGGTACATAAATACATACATTTTCTACCTTCCCGTAGATTCATGTGCCTTACTATTCTCTATTCAATGCCATTTATTTTGTTTCTTGGTAATTTACCCCAC
The DNA here is from genome assembly GCA_000376725.2 of Ladona fulva. NCBI lineage: Eukaryota > Metazoa > Arthropoda > Insecta > Odonata > Libellulidae > Ladona > Ladona fulva. Next base: position 1,005,799 of record KZ308344.1, on the reverse strand, counting down.
CCTTTATGTGATGTACTCGCAACATTGTTTGTCCTTTTCTTCCCCTCTCTCTCTTGCCTCGCATTCTACCCTCAATTATATAATATACCATTAATAATAATAATAATACTTTTTGGTTTAATAAATAATAGTTACTCTTATAACTTCCTATTAAAGAATTCTTTCCAACATCCCTAATTAGTTGGAACTATGAAAATTAATTTACGAAATACTTCATAATTCTNGGTCTGACCCTTTTGTTTTGTTGCTCATCGGCTTCAAGGAAGTCATTATGAGCGGTGGAAACCCTCTAAGGCAGTTATAACCCCCGAATAAGGCTAATAAAATTGTTTATTATTTTAGGAAGTAGTGGAGATAGGCTCTTATATTTGAAGTAATCTAACCTAACCTAACCTAAACTAAACTAGATAATGAAGGTATAATTAAAACTAATTATTTTTTAGCTTTTTTTCTTTTTTTTCCTCCCCCATTTCCTCTTGGTGTATTTTCTTCTGCAGTATATGTAACAGTAAGGGTCATGGGCAAGCAAAAGGCTGAGAACCTTTAGCTTGAAACACCAAACAAAAATAATAACGGAAGAGGTATTAATAAAACCATATTTATTTTGAAACATTATTATACATCGATATCATGAACATTACATTTATACGCAAGTATATATGTAACATGTAATGTCCAATATTACACGTATATGTAAGTATATACACATAGAGTCCTCTATATCTTTGGCATCGATGCTGAGCAGGAGTTTCTCTCTCTTTCGATAGTTTTAGAAACACCGGTTCGTCCACAATTAAATGCATCGCTCACTGTTTATCAAACTCGATTCGTTCGTTCGGCTACAGAATTTTAGATTCCTTATCCCATTCACTCCGGTTAAACAAGAAACACAGTCGAACATTTATACGACGCGCGCGCTCTCTTACAGACTCAAACAAAGGCTCGTGTGTCCATTCACTCCAACGGAAAAACACTGATTACATACACCTGAAGCATTTGAAAATACATATACGTCCGCATTACTCACCACAGAAATGTATGTGTGTAAACGAAGAAGTTTACACGCGCGTTTGCGCGAGAAAAACACCTAAAAGTCGGTCGTTTTACAACTACGGAACGACCCGTCGACTTCGGCCAATTCTAAAGTCACATGTATTTCGGTACAGGTTTTGTACCACAAACCAACCCTTTTGGAAATTAAATCATCCAGATTTCCGCTAAATAATTTCAACATTTTGCAAATTATGTTCAACATTTCGTTAAAACAATCGCCCTTTTGCGTATCTAAATGCGTCCTTTGGGATATCGGATCCATCCAAGAATTGATTTTTATTGAATTGCTACTTTAAATTCGTTGCATAAAATTAAAGATTTAATACGAGATGGAGATGAAATCGTTATTTAACTGAAAACAAAAATTATAGAAATTATGTACTTGTAGTGTTATAGTATGCATTTGTTTCGGTTACAAAATATTTTTTCTCACTCTACCCGCAGAGATCAGCGGCTGAAATTGTAACACATTTATACTGGTTGCTTCAATACTATTGAACTCTTTACATGAAAAAAAAATGAATGGTTTCCTTGCCAAAATCATGACAATTATAAAAATGGAACTAAAAAACGTTTACAAATGAACGTGGGTTCGACTTAATAGGTTAAACTTGGTAGATTCTGTATGTTCAACTTGATTTGCAAACGGTCGGACTTAAAAAGGGGTGACATATATCGATCTCTTCCTCCTCACATTTCGCGATTTTTGGATCCTTTTTGCAGTCGGGAAGAAACATTAAGGGGGAATAGAGAGGGAAGTAGGCCGGACGAAGTAGTTTACGGCTAGATCGAGGATCGCAAGAATTCGTTTTTCATACTTGGTACAGTCGGAGAAGGCTTCGCCGCCAGAAAAGCCCGGTTTGTCACTGTGGTCGATTACACCACTTCTTCAGTTCGCGGGCCTTGAACTCCCGAGCAGTCTGCAGCGAATCTTCGGCGTCGGAGCAAACCGCATCGCCGCCTCCCTCTGAAATTGGAGAAACAAACAAACTCATTACAACTCTGAAATCAAATTGAAGTTCGGAGTGCGTTTCATTGATGAAGAGACGGCGTGTCAGATATATTAAGCTCTAAGTAGAGACACTTAGAAAGAATGAAATGGAATCACGTATCCTTTAAACCCTTTATCGATCCACTTTGAGCGACAACCAAATCACGTCGATGAAGTTGCCTTTGAAAATCATTTTTAAACTGTTTAAAAACCAACTGGCCGTGACTTCGTGGTAGGAATCCGTGAGGAGTCGAATTTTAATCCGTTGTCTTAATTGGAGAACGATCATGGTTTTAACTCATGTAGTCATCATCGGATGTTTCAGAAAATTAAACCATTTTTCGACCAGTCAATCGTGAAATGATCAATTTTTTCTCTCGCATTTGAGGCGGAGACTGCCTTTTCATGCAGCATTTAAAGGCAAATATAAGCCGAATAAACAAACTTTAGACAGAAATACAAGATCAAATTCAAACCCAAATATAAGAAGAAATTTTTTGTATGTACTTAACTTCATTAATGCAACCAGTGAAGTCTTTTTCTAAGTTTGGGGGCATTCATTGATTTTTACGTTATTTCTGTGCGGATTCCATTTAGTTACACGTTTTATTGGTTTGTTATTAGCTATAATATTGGTAATGGGACGTTCAAAGGGATAGTCATGGTGCTGGAAGCACTTCGTCCAGCAGGATGTACTCTGTCTAGGAGAAAATGGGAATTTCAGTTACCCTAGCATTGGGACTAAGAGCTTCTTGGAGAGCGAGTACGAGAGCTCTCAATTATATTATTTCCTTCGTGAACGGAAATACCCTGCCATAGACGGAGTTAATGGGATTGGATATCGTTTAAACTACCCGTTTCAGAACCTCAGGAAAGATCCTTTCTTCTTAATCCCTTTCTTCCATTATGATGGTCGTGTGTGAAGAGAGGAAGAAGGGAAGTGGTGACCTCGAACCTAGGCGGATGCTCTTTCGATCTATTTGCTGCACAATGCGCTGGACATGTTGCTCAAGTTACACGATTACGGAAATTGTGTGAAACTTGGGAAGTATCTGGATTCGAAGATAACGAATTAAGCTAAAATTATGTCCCAGAAGATTTTCATATCACTTCTTATTGCCGAGTTCCACTACAACAAAAGGGATAGAATTTGATGTATGTTCTCCAATTTTTTCACCATTATGGTTTGCATGAACCTAACAAGGAATGTATGCAAGTGTAGCAACATTTTTTAAGAATCGAATGGCGAAAACAGAAATATTTTATCTATATGCATGCAATCCTGGCGATGTTATTGCCAACAGCCTGCAAACGGATATTCAGGCCTTGTATCTATTGGCCTTAACCGACATAATACACTCAGGCTGCAGAAATTGTAGGAGAACGGTTGTGAGGCTCTGTGATCGGAGTCGAGGATGACATCAAAGGGAAGATGCGCATGTCTGTACTAGATGTGGCTGCGGGACATTCAGATAAAGAAATCAGGAGTAGCAAAAATAGTAGTAGGGAAAGGGATTCGGAATAAACTTCGAAGAAATTGCCGAGAGAAACCCAAAGAATCACCAGAATAGTGAACATATGAGTCTCACGGAATTGGGAAGAGCATCCTTCCGGAAAGTGAAAGATATGTCAAGGATAAACAGATGTGAAAAATAGCGACATGTCTTGGATTCGAACTCAAGTTTCCCACGTGGGTGGGAGAATAGTGGGAGAACTGGTTTCGAGTGCCAGTCATGTCGCTATTTTTCACATCTCTTTATCGTTGGGTTTTAAGGGACACACCTCAATGTGCAAAGTAAAAACCTTATCCTTCCCCTTACTAAAATGTCTGTGCCCTAGTATGCACGTTTGACATCTGAGATTACAGCTATTCTCACAAAAAAAATGTTGGGGTACAGGAAGTGTACTAGAAAAGGCAAGGTAACAACTTATTAATAATGGTTGAAATAACAATCTTCAAGCTTCACAAAATTTTCTTAGTTAGCAATCTGTTTCAGCTACTTATAGCTATCATCAGGTACCGACTGTCATAAAACTTTCCTTTTGACATATACCAAACACTTTTTGACAGTAGGTGTCTGATGATAGCTATAAATAGCTGAAACCTGTCGCTAATAAAGAAAATTTTGTGAAGTTTGAACTTAGTTATTTCAATGTTATCGCTATGGATTTTCACACACTCGTAGTAACGGTTTCATCCAATAATTCTAAAAAACGTATTGAGAAATAAGATAGCATAAGTGGGAGAAGTGTGTCACTTCAAGAAATACGACTGATTTTGAGATGTTATGAAAGTTTACTATGAAGCGGCCAGTTGATTATGATCAACGACATCAACGACATGACACTGGAAAAGAACAGACCTAATGGAAGAACTAGTGAGAGAGATACAGTAACAAGGGTTGACCACAAAAAGAAGAATTTAAGTGAGAAATCCGTAGGACACAAGAGGAAATGTAGAGGAATTAGAGCGATCCCTTAAATAAGAGGAATGCAAGAAGTGCCTTAATTTGGATAAATTTGTAAAGAAGCCGTTCCCTTAGGACTAGGTCACGCCGCTTAAGCCAAATTGTGTTTGCAGGGTTAGGTTTCGGTTAAAAGTTCGTTTCCATCAAAAAATGAAATAACAGTCCTTACGAAGCGTCTTTAACAAGAGGATGATGGACTTTTAAGAGCCTTTCAAAGTCACCTTTTTTAGATGGCGCCCTTGGGGATATTTTAGGGAAAGCTTTCAAATTGATGAGAGTAATCGGAAGGAGTGATTTCTGGCGAGAGCTCTCGGAGGCGTACAATGTTTTAGCGCTTTCAAAATAATTACTTTTGGTCTCTACTGCTTTCGGAAATCCGGGTAAATGGTTCAGATCGGGTTCACATACTTCTCAGACACGCTTAGCTCTCTCTATAAAGTCGGAATTTCAGTGGGCGCAATCCCACCGCATAACAATCTCACCTGCATAATGAATGAGTGTAGACCTTACCCGTTCCGTGGTCAGGATTCGGAAATCTGTGAAGAATTATGACCGTACCTAAAATCGGGCACAATTCTTGATAGCGTTAAGCATGCGATAGTAGTAATCTCTGTCATTTAATTTGATACGTTAAATAATAAGTTTATATTTCAATAAATTTATGATGGATGACTTATTCAATCACTTAAGTTTGAAAATGTTTAGTTTTCCATAACCTTACAAGCTGTAAGTTACAGAAGGAAGAGTTACAGAAATTCGTGCACCATATTTACCCATATACTGGTATACTATTTCGTGCATGGCGCTGCCCCCGAAATTAAAAAAAAAATATTTCCGTATTTTACATATATTTTGTAAATCTCTACTATGGGTTTTTCTTTATTTACAAACTCCTGCTGAGATAATTCCGGTGAACTTTTACAAAACATACACTCAAATATTATTAGCCAAAAGAGAACTAATTGAACATTTAACAATACATCGATGAAGTTTTGAAGTTGAAACACTTTTCAATAAGTCAATATACATATAATCAATTGAATTAGCTGTCACTGTGTGGAACTGCATAACTGTGAGAAGGAAAGAATAACTTCGTCTTATTTCCACAAAATAGTTTTATTGCACGACCGGTTTCGATTGTAAGTTCTACTCATTTTTGGCCTGAAGATGACTAGAACTTAATCGAAACCGGTCATGCAATAAAACTATTTTGTGGAAATAAGACAAAGTTATTCTTTCCTTCTCACAGTTAATATATACATCTGCGGCAAAATCTTTCCATTTCAAGAAAATGAATCCGATTCGGAACAATAAAAAGTTTAGCTTTTACACATCACAGTATATATTGGAATACTATTATAGTTTCCTTCATAGAGTCCTACGACTAAGTCACGGTCCAAGCATTTCATTCCATTGATCGGATTAAAGTTTTCGTTTATAGAGTCGATATGCTTCATCTCCATGAACTATTGAACACAAATTTACTGAAAATGTTATGTTTTTTTGATTTATACATTGATTGTAATGCAGTCTGTGGTATTAGTTCTCTCGTTGTTGAGTCGACTAGACCGGATTCATTGGTCAAGACCAAGAAAAATAAATCAGGCTGAATACGAGTACATAGATAGATAGATAGACCCTTTATTTTCGAGGTTAGGCCGATGTATATGTGCAAGATTGCGTAATATATGGGACGTACATATATAGTATAAGATTATGTACAATCAGGAAATAAGATAAAGCAAATCGTTTTTGATAGATTAACTCTATAATAAGCTATTAGGAAGTAAGAAGATTGTCTCCTAAATTTTGATAGCGCTATTTTTCCATTATTTGCAGTTGTGTACAGTTAAATTCGCATCCTTAAGGGAACATTTCTCCTCCTTTTACTTCGTTGTGATATAACACCACAAAACTGAACCAAAAATTCTACATATAAATTCCAATAACTCCGTTTCAATGGTGTTAAACAACATTTCCCAAACATCATACCAACGTCCCCTTTTCCAATTAGCCGTCGATCCCTGTAACCGCTACCTATTTCAATATGTACCCCAGACGTTATAAGCGGAAATTAAAATCAGTACGAGCAAATAAATAGAAAATAAATATGAAAATAAAAACCACATCGTCACCAGAAACTTTAAGTCTTCGCCATGGAAATAAAATTCAAGACGCTGAAAATTAAGACATCAACTATAAGGAAAAATATTTCCATTATTCTTTTCGTATCCTTGATGAGCCCAGCACCTACCAACTGGGTGGCGTCACTCAATTTGGAAATCAATGGTTCAAAGAAAGGTTTTAAAGAATTACATGTCTAACGGAGTATATAAAAGGCATACACATCTATATTGTACGCCTAATGGTAAACAAAAACAAAAAGGAAATCGGCGTCACATTACAGTGTCAGCATTGAGATTCACTGTAGGAATTAAAGCAAACATGGCAAACCGGATAGACGGTGAAATTGGAGCAGGTGGTTGTATATTCATATAATAAGGATTTTATGAATGAATGAATCTATGAGAATTTTAGAGGTAGCTAACGAAGTTCTCATGACACGAAGGAAACTATGGATTGAAAGATAAAGGCATGTCAAATGTTGCGTGTTTCGTTATGCGTGTATGAAACATGGACCCAAAGAAAGGTGGCCAATTAAAAATCGGAAAACTAATGTGTGAGATTTTTGGAGAACGCATAGAGTAAGTTGAGTTGATAAGAAACAAACAATCAAGCGCAGGAGAGGAGAGGGCTTAGATCGAATAAATAAGACGGAGACTGGAAAACTCGTGAGCCAGAAGTTAAGTGGTTAAGGGTTCTTAATGATAGATGATAAGGGCACTGAAAAGACGGAGTCAAATTTGGTGGTATGGAAAGAGAAAGAACATTAACTCATTGCGTTATTTTTCAAGTAAAGGAAAAAATGACATTGGGAACAGTATTACTAACTGTCTTGCAACTACGTGGTGCTACGTATGCTAAATTTCTTCGTCAGTTAGGTAGTATACATTTTCCCTTTCCCTGTTTTTACTAATATTTTAGGAGCTCCTCAAAAAAAAACATTCATCAGAGTCGAAATTTAACGTATACGAGATGTAACTTCTCCATTAATCACTGTCGAATGTTAGAATAAATAAGGAACACAGCATTTGTGAGCAGTCCTGTTTAAAAGGATCCATCTCAGAGCGTGAATGTGGGAGACGATAAGCGATGCGTATTTGTCAGTAAAAATGAGCGGATGCTAGCGTTGTTTTCAGGCGCTTTGTTAGTTGAGGCTCAACTTGGACGTTAGAGGGGGAGCGCGGGTGCAGTGTGAGTTGAAAACCATTCGAAAATCTCCATGTCCACCTGTTGAGCGTGGCTTTCGCTCCTGTATCGCTCTCGGGGGCATCGTCACTGACGCCGCATGAAGATATCTAAGGATCTTTCCGTTTAAAGTGCTATTTTCAAAAACAACTTCATAAATCTCTTCGCATAATCAGAAAAAAAATTTTGTCGGGGAGAATTGGCTAACTTAATATGTTTTCTTGGCTACCATCAAGGCATGGTTTTGAATTAATAACATAATATTTCTGTGCATCTTTCCTTATCGTATTAACTGTTTTAAGGCTGCTCTAGAGACGTGGAAATCTGATGTGCACAAAGTTAGATGAATATGTATAACGAGCATAAAAATGTTGTTTTCAAAAACAAATTCAAAACTTTTTTATATATTTATGTGGGTCTCAGAGAAATGCTTCCAATATGCAATCTACATCCCAGTTAATCCCAGTTATTGATCAAAAATGGACATAATCTTACATTTGAAGTTTATGGTAAGAAAATGTTCCCTTACTATCTCATTTTGGTGTCGTTCATTGTACAGTAATTGTCCCCTTAATCAATGTTGAAACAATTCAAAAATTGTTACCTTCAGAATCAGGCGGTTTTCAGAAATAAGCTCCTTAGGCATTCTATATATTGTATGTGTATATTTTATACTGGTCTCGGTGATACTCTGCACTTGAAATAGTATTTGCAGTAAAGGTATCATCATGTTGGTACCCTATCCATATTCTACTGGATCTTGTTAATATTGATTACGGACTTATTTTCATAAATTTTCGATAAGAAGAATGTTCTTATTTGAAGCTGTAAGAACAATGTCTTTGTTTTAATTGTTGCTGTTTCGCCTCACAGGTCGTACTTCAATCAATAAGATGTGATTAGTCAACTGTTCTTACAGTCACATTTCAATCGACTATAAAAACGTCATGGAAACAGTTTATTGTATACATTTATAGAACTTTCTATGACTTTATTCTCTTCAAAGCTTAACTTAACGATGAATTGTATACACTTTAAAATTTCTCCCATCATTATTGAAAGTAAACAAATATAAAGCAATTTAAAAGAAAACCGCCATCACATTTCATAATCTACGATTATCTATCTCGTATAACGTCTGATAGCTCAAGAAATCGCTAGAAAGGCTGAAAGACTGGCACTATTTCCATCCGTAATATCGATATTTTCATAAAAGTACCCTTAGGGCGTTATTTTCAGACTTCATCTTATTGGAATCATTCAGAGTGCGATTCAGAAGGTAAAAGGTGAGATAAGAGCTAAGCACTTGAAAGCTGGTTGAAAAATTAATCGATCCAACAAGTGAAAAATAAAGGCACTCGTACAGTCATTCAATTATTTTATGGGTTTTATGGAGGTTTTAAGGAAAAAGTAGGCGATGAATTGATTGCTGCCTTGATTGCGGAGGTTTGGCTGCAGGAGGGAAGAGAAGCACAGACATAAATTAACATCTAGAAGAGGTTATTAATAAGAGATTGAGAAGTATGGAATTAAGATAAATCTAGAAAAGAGTAAAGTATTGGTGGTGGTAGGAGATTCCGGGAGGACAAAGGGAAAAATTGAACTAAATGGGCAAAATATGACGCATTTAATTTCGAATACTTGGGTAGAGGGTTGTCAGAGGGTGGAAAAAATTGGCCAGAAATGTGGGCATATGACCAGAGAGGTAAATAGATACGAAGCATACATTGGAGAAAGGAAGAGCTAATTAAAAGTAAGAAGCTGATGTTTGGTACATATCTCGTGCCCATCCTGACATATGCTTCTAATACATACACGGACAATGACAGGCCGAGAAGAGAGCGTTCGAGAGATGGAAATAAGGTTCTTAGGGAGTATTCTGAGGAAAAAGAAAGGACGAGATCGATGGGTATAGAAAGGCTCGGGCTACGGTTCGGTCGCTTGAAGCGGATGAAGTACATGCAACTACCAAGAAGAGTTTTTGAAGAGCTGGAAAAAGGCGAAAAAAGCATGCGAAATGTTGAAGGATATGACAACGTAGTTATTCAGAAGTCTAGATCTTCGAATTCGTCAACTCATAATACAAATCTTCACTTTCGAACTTTTATTTATGGTTATTTGGAAAAAAATAGATTGAATTTCCCTTATTTGCGTTTGTGTAACTTCGAAATTTAAATCGATTCATCCATAGATTAACAAGTAAGGAAAATAAAACCGTTAGCTTTATAAGTGGCTAATTTAGATTTATGTGCATTTGCGTTTAAGCGCAAAACACACCTAAAAAAGCAATGCATGATAGAAGAGTTTTCTACGCTTTGATTTTCACTACTTTCTAATTACCTCTTTACCTGCTTCCCAATGCTTTTATTTCTGTCACATAATCCTAACCAGTATTTTTTTAAGTTTTAACATGCGATTTTGAGTATTGAACTGAGCTCATCTCTGTGTTCTTATGTGATTTTTTAGTCTCTTTTTTTTCACAGAATGTAATGTATTCTGTTGAATTTCAACCGAAATGAAATATTGTTAATTGTTTCATAATGCATTTACGCATATCTTGCTGCTAATTCATCATCAGAATATTTGTCTGAGCTTGCCAGGTATATTTATGTTCGTTTTATGCGAAATTAGAAGCACATAAAATCTCAAATATTCACATCCATTTGCATTAGATTCATCCATTCATGTGCATCAACATTCTTGCGGTCAGAAATAAGTCATCTTTCTGTCGACTGAAGTCGAGTTTTCAGCCACAGGGCGGCTACTGAATCGTACCCAATCATATCCATTTTCATCTATTTTCCGACAAACCTATCTAGTTATTCTTTTCAACCCCTCCCCTCTTTCCTGTTTGCTCTCTCTGTAGTGCTCCCATTTACCTTCAACGAGGAGAATTCCGAAAAGACCTCGGGCTGACCACAGAAATGACGCTAGAAGCATCAAATAGCTAGAGTTTGTTTTAACATTCAGGTAGTGCGCAGTGAAATTTAATGTTCGTACGTTTAGTAGAATTTTTCGGTTTGTCAAAGTTAGGTACGCAGTCCACGGGGTTTTCCGATGAGTGGTCGAAATTGAATGCCGCACTTTGATCACATACGTATCTCGAGGTCCTCTTATCATCCTTGCACTCGATATTTCCATTTCTCTTTACTACCTTCTAGGAAAAGTTCTCCTTCCCATTCCTTGCGCAACAACACCATTCATGTCTCTCAGCCTTAACATTTAGCTATATAATTCAGCCACATTTTCCTGTCCGTAGCAAAAGTGACTACTCCAGATTTTTTTTTACATAGTGTACGTCAATTATCATAATATAATATGTGGATTATGTCAATTTCTAATGTGTTTGGTTACGTTAGGATGGGGTTTGACCAAATACCGCAGGATAATGTCAAATTTAAATAAGCCTTGAGGAGCAGCTTCTTCCGTTAATCACCTTTAGTAAAAGAATACGTAGTTCTGATGGATCATGCATAAGGTCGTGGAATAAAAATCGTGTAAAAACTCGCAAACTCGTAACTTCTTCTCGTTGTTGGAACACAGTGATTCATAAACATTAAAGTGTAGTTTCTAGTAAATTAAATCCTTAAGAAATTTAACTTATTTAGTATTTTATCTCTTGACAAATGTAATGGTGAATATACAATACAACAATACAGGCGTTTTGGGGACTAGAGAATCCCATCTACAATTTAACCATTATCAGAATGTTTGTGCAAATACGAATATGTATAACATAATAAGAATATAAACAAGAATCCATAGAGATTTTTTAACAAGCTCGATGAAAAATGGAAATAAGAGAAGGAAAGAAAGAATGGTTTCATGAAGGGAAAAAATCTGTGATATTTTTCACAGAAAAAAATGTTTCCACTGAGGAATATAGGGTAACAGACACTCACCGGTGAGCTCTTCTGATGCATTAAACAAAATCGAATCCATATCAAGAAAAAAACACGTTAATTGCTTACTTACGAGCGGAGAGATTTCTTTTCAACTAAGAAAGAGAGAGGGGTTAAGTTTTATAGAACTCTTCCTCAAGAGTGTCATTATTTCTTCGTGAATTCGAAATAGGAAATGGAACGAGAAACCGAGATTCGGATGAAGAGTTCAGGAACAATGAGAAGGATGATTTAAGTACGCGCAAACTTAAAAGCAAATTCCAGCATCGGAGCCCTCCTGAGCTATAAGTAATGGGTAAAATTCCGTGATCACTTCGGTAATTCTAATTTTTTCGTAGAAGGGCGAATAAATTCAACTATACATTAACGAGCTTAGTAATTATTCAAAGGTACTAAGCATACCTTTTATTTTTCATTCAATTTGGCCCGACAGCTCTTAAAAACATACACATGATTAAATCGCCTCTGATTAAAGGATTAAAATTTTGATAATCCGAACATTGGAAAAAGATAAAATTGAGAAAATGAGAAACGGAAGAAAAATCCAATACAAAAATGCGATCCAAGAAAAAAAGGAAATATAAAACGGACGAAACTATGTTCGAAACCTAAGAATAATGAAACTAATGGCTGTTAATCAGATGGAATCGATATTACTTATAATGGAAGAATATGGTAAAAGTTTGATTTTGAAAATCGGTTTAAGCTTGGGCCGGTTCCGGACAGAATTTGGAAAATTTTATGCTTGAACCGTTAAGTGGATGTGGAAGAATCTCTGTATGAGATATTTCTGAGGACTTTGCGGCTTTTTCGTTACGGACGCTTTGTATAATGGTGACTGTTTTACAGTTTTAAGTTTCAATTCTTACTTACATTCGAAGTAAAACAAACTCTCTCGCACCATGTGATTTCTTTAGTAGATACTCTATAGGAGATACTAAGAAGGAATAATTAAATTTAGGTCATCGCATTAAACGTCGTTGGCCCCTATAATCAATCGTTTCTGGCCATACTTCGTGAAACGACTTAATGAAAAAATAAAAGAAAACTTTGTAATTTCCACAGGAACGTAATTTTAACCAATTAAACTATTTAAATCAGTTGATTAGTATTAACCAAGTTGGTAATAGATTCAACCAAAGAAATAACGTTTATGATCTCTTACCCTCTCCTAATCCTTCCTTCCAAAATTGATAAACATATATAAATGCTGCATTCTCTGTATCTTCACCTGATGGTGGCTCTGTGCTGAAACCGGTCGTTCAATTATATTTCTGTGGAAATTACAAAGTTTTCTTTTATCGTTTCATCATTGACCCCGTTTATTCTGTAAATATCGTATTTTAATTGTTATATTCCCAAGATCATTGGCGGTAAATTAAATTTCCAGGGTAAATATTTTTATACTAAGGCAGTACGATGATCTAACTCTAGTATTTACTAAGAGTGAGCTTTATGTTTTCTTACTGTAATTTTCTCATTTCTGATCACGTTGTTTGATTTTATAGCCTGTAGTTGAGGTGGATGAGTGTGGTTATTATAAAAAATATTGCATTAATCATCCGATGCTTCCGGAGGCATACATTTCGAAGTAATCCATGTTAACTTAATTAGAGCCTCGACCGAAGCGTGTAGGGCCCACGTTGTAATCAAGGTAAACTTAGATTGCTTGTACTGTGAAGTAATTAATAAACCTTCCACGTGTCGATCGGATTTTTTCTCTCAGTCAAAGTCTCTCTGTTATGAAATATATACCCTACGGCTCTACTTCCTATGGAAGACCTGCAAATCAAATTTTCAACATAAAACCTAATTAAAAATTTTTCACATGTTCATGTAAAAAATGATAGTTGAAGTGGATAAATCAAGGCAATGAAAATTAAAGGAGGAAATATTTCGGAAACTTGTGACCGTCTTACCAGTAGTCGTTGACTGGGCATCACTTGAAAACAATAATCTCGAGTTTTTTCTGACATCTAATTATAGGAACGAAAACTGGAATATTTTTGTTACTCCCAGAAACAATGCTTCAAATGAAAATAATAATTGCGTTGCTAGAGTATTGAAACAATAATAGTGACTATAACAAATCACCTTACGGTATTTGTATTGAAGTCTTCCTCGTTTAGATGGAATAGTTTTATTTAAAAGAAACTCACGCGTGAATTTTCTTATTCCATTACATTTATCGGAGCATAGTATTTAATATTCTTGGGATATAACATATGATTTAAAATATGGCTCGTACCATATCAATTTCATTTAAATCATAAAAGTCGTATACATTGAACAAGTTCTTTGTCATATCATGTCTTTCATGTCATATTCATCTACTTCATTTATCATGGAAATTTTATGGCATCAAGTAAAAGAACGTTAGGGAATAATTAAAACGTGCACAATCATCGCTATTTCTAATATCTTCTTGTATCTTTGGTATTTGATCCTATTTGAGAAAAAGAAACATTATACCAGCAATTTTTATCGTGAAACTGTTCTTAAATTATTACATCTACATAGGTGACAACTTTTCTTCCTTAGTCTTTATACGTGTAAATACTGTGAAAGCGGTCCCGGGTTCGATTCCCGGTGGGGGCCTACGTGCGAAATGACCAATGCTGTCGAAGCACTTTTAACAATACTATTACTACTACGTGTAAATCAGAGTAACACATTCCTTCCAGGCTTGTTGTACAGATATTCTGAGCTCTGTATCTAGATAAATAACTTGCAAGTCGTTTTTCTACGTGTGGCAGGTAGTGTAAACAACAGGAGCTAAAGTTACCTTTTTAGCTTATTGTTATCGCGTATCGTACGGGGAAAGAATGATTCCCTAAAGCGACTTGCACTCGCACCTATTTCTTATTTTAGGCGCTTTGTCGGATCTGATGTACTTTCTCTGAATTTAGCAAGCTGTCGCAGAAGACTAGCTTCTAATCTCCTTTCTTTCAAAGATTTCCAACCTGCGTCCGAGAGCATTTGCGTAACGCTTGCTTCTCCACTTTTTAAAAAATCGTATCGCCTTGCGCTGCACTTTCTGGGTCCCATTTACTCGCCGCATTTTCCATACGGGGCATAAATAAGGTGAAATAACATCACTCTACAAGCTTTTCGTCCCGCCTGACTACAATGCGCTTCATAAAAACGAGATTTTTAGTAACTTAACCTGTAACCTGTGTGATCCTGTTTAAGTTATTTGTAAGAGCGATTCAGAGATATTGAATTGAGTCGATAAAATTTGTATTCATTCCACTAATTTTGTATGGTTCTGACGTAATATATTCTCCCAAAGAGAAACGAACATGAAAAAGGTCTGTCGGGACAGGGACTCAAACCCGGGTCTCTCAATTTCCGGTTGGTTGGTTGTTGGTTTTGCCTACAAAGACTCTCACGGACGGCATGGAGAAATGTTCTGGCCGGGTGGCTTAATGGATAGAGCAACCAAGCGGAAATTGGGAGACCTGGGTTGGAGTTCCGGTCCCGTCAGACTTTTTTCATGTCCGTTTATCCTTGGGATATTTTCTTAAGTGCACGCCTGTTCTAGCCAAGTCACCTTAACCGTTTTTCTAGTGTAATATATTCTGTTCCATTCCTGTCCTTTTTATTTACAATCCTGTTCCAGTCATTGCTAACTTTTCCTTTCTTAATTCCTTTTGCATTTTTAAATAATTCCGTATAAAATCGGTTAACGAATGTAATAATTCTTCAGACAAGGCCATTTTTTATCAACCATACCGTAGAAATGTGGCTCCACCATTCTGTAGTCAGATATTTTCACCTCTTTCGACAATTACTCTTCTTTGTACTTTGAATTTATACTGGCCACTTTACGATGAGAATAATAAGACAGCTCTTATCTGTACCACTAACAGTTTACTACGTGACCTTGGTTTTGACTCATCGCGTCATCATCATGCTGATGATTTTGCCTGACGCGATTTGTCGAAACCACGGTCGCAGAATAAACTCTTAGCGGTACAGATAAAAGCTGTCTTATTATTTTCATCGTCATGGAAACCTACCACAAAGTCAAGATGGTAGGAATTAATTGTACTAGCTACTTTAAATTGCATTTAGAAGTTCTAACGTAGAATATCTTCCGATAAAAAATCATAGCTTCAGAATGATCCTCGATAATATAGTTTGGTCACCCTGCAGAATTTGATAATGTTTTATGTGGCAGGCAACCAAATGACTTAATTCAGGTTACAGTTATATTTATTTATTTATTTCATAATCATTGCAAGTTGGTCGATGGACCAGGTGGCAATGGTCAAGGGGGATAAAATAATAGTGACATCTGCCCGGCATTCGCCCAAAGACGAGAGGAAAACCCCTCCAAAAACCTCCCGTGGACAGTTTAGATACAATAAGTATACATAAACAACAGACAATAAATGTCGCACTACAGCTCAGAA
Source organism: Ladona fulva (assembly GCA_000376725.2). NCBI lineage: Eukaryota > Metazoa > Arthropoda > Insecta > Odonata > Libellulidae > Ladona > Ladona fulva. Next base: position 989,658 of record KZ308344.1, on the reverse strand, counting down.
TTCGAATACAATAAAACAAAAGAGTACATACATACGTATCGAACAATTATATAGGCATAAAGTTTTACATGGATATAATGGGCAAAAAAATTAAGATGAAATACAATGAAACTCAACGAAATATATTATACAGAGAGTATAAAAATAAACAAATAATCCTGTATGTGGGTATTATAAGTAAAAAATGCTATTATATATAAAAACGATTTAGGTACTATAGACTTTAATTTTCTTTTTGACTTTAGTAATTTTCGGCATTGGAATGAGAATTTCTCCAGGAATAGCGTTCCATTCTCTTATACCTCTATTTATGAAAGAGTATTTAGCCAAATATGTTTTCTGTTCACGTTCTATCTGGTGAGATCACTATCTGATGACCAGTGAATTATCTTAGATAAGGAAAATAAGAAGCTAAGTTAAAGTCTTAATTTGTAGACATTGGTACCGATAAATCTTTCCCTCAATTTAACGCAGAATATTTTTAATTATTTGGCAAGAATAAAATTTATATGAGAAGATCAAGAAGTAGGAGATAACTATCGGCAATCCTAAATACTCTCCGTTTACTGATCAGTGAAGCCTTTTGAGAATGCGGCCATTGCTTAAAGTGTACAACGTACGTTTTCATCGCACCGTGACCTTCTAACACCTTTTTCCTGTTTCAGTTTTCCGAAAACAATCTCGAGTCGCATTTACGCACCCATCTGGGCGAGTGGAGATTTACGACCTTTTTACATCTCATTCGCCTGCGTCGCGCACCACAAATAGTTTTCTAATTCTCTCCCACATCGATCCATTGCGAATTGTTAGACTTGCGCGAATTGCTATACAAATACTCGTAGACTTACGACCACGTTCGGTTCCAACCGACCGGTAGTAAGTCGGTTTGGGCGTAAGTCGGGTATACATTGATTTTCGTAATTTTTGATGTAATTGACACCACCTTTTGCAGAAATGTACCATGATGTACTGTCCGAAAGTATACCATGATGCATCTATTACACATAGACGGTTGCAGGGGATATATAGTATATAGGATGCAAATTATCGTTATCTTCCAAAAGGCTAGTAACTTGACATTCTTACGGCATATAAATCCCATTTGGAAACCACCAGAGATATTGAGACATTTATCCTAGGTATCGTAGGTTCGGTCGCAGAAGGTCCAAAATAACACTATCATAAGAAAATCACAGTAATGGTTTCGATACATCTGAGGCACTCTTAAAAAATTAGAGAATTGGCATTCTAGATCCATTAGTCGAGATGCTTCTCTTTCATGAATTGTAAATGAATCTCCCAAACTGATACTAAGTTCGATGCCAGATCGGCAATATTCTCCCATAAGAAGCACTGAAGTAAACATGAAAATTTTTTTCAGAACTTATCAAAGTTTTAACGGAACGCATTTACACTTCAGAAGCCAAACCGCGTACCTTCATACAAAGAAGAAAAATTAAACTAATATTCTGCGCAGGGAGGAGTTTTAACTATCTTTAAAATTTGAAACTTGTGTAACTTTTGGTTCCCGAGTTTTAGACGAATTGACACACAATCTCTCTACTTTATAAGATAAACAATTATGTATGACCATACAACATATATTTATAGTAGCTTATTGGTAATGAGGTGGGAGAGACAGAGGTTGATAAGACTCGAAAAGGAGATAAAGAGTATAAGGACCACTGGATTAGTTCGGCACTGTTTAGCTCCCACGAGAGATTGGTATAGGAAAAGGTGAAACAAATAGCAGCTGAATTTACTACAGAAGATTTGGAAATGCTCCTGAAATGGACGATCCGTTTATTATGAATCTTACGAGAAAATTTCATTCTTCGTATTCAAGTGAAAGAAGTACTCAGTCTTGGTTATTTCGAATTTCTAATAGCGAAACTTATCATCATGCATCTGAAAATTGCGAAATCGTTGAGTCAATAGTTTCAACATTTTAAAGATATATTTTTACAAATGCAGCGGTACACTATTTCGGGTTGAAAAGCATCATCTATAAGTATTTTTTACCATCACCTTCTTTGGATGGATAAAAATAATTATTTTCTTAATTGTAAACAGAATTTTGTAATCACAACAATGATTACCTGTACAATAACGCACTTTGTGAGTGAGTTATGATTACCCTCATGATCTGCGCATCAAAAGATTCACAACTTTTTCTTAATTTCCCTCCCATTTTTATCACTTGAAAGTTAAGTACTTATATCTCCTAATGAGGAAGACGAAATAGAAATGATTAAAGAAGATTCCCAAACACCGCAGAAAATATTTAAAAACGCAAAATAAGACAAATCATTGCATAAAAAGTCGTTTCACACAACGCTAAGATTAGGACGTAGAATAGTGACGGAGAATATTTGGAGTGATTTCTAAAAATTCCTTTTACATGCGTAATTTATTTAATGGGAAATTAAATTGTGAAAATTTAAAAATATGGTCGAGGAAATCTGGTCAGCATTACTCTGTCGTCCTCTTGATTAATGCTATCGTCAAAGTCCAGTTTACTCATAAATTTTCTCCGTTCCTATTAGTTCATTTGAAAATACATCTGTCAGGAGTTAACGGTGATTACTTTTCCATTGGATTAAAATATTACGATCACCTATTATAAACACTTTCTAAAGTTTATGAAGACTTTATAACCTAACATAATTGAGAGATTTTCTGTACTTATTAGAATCAAAGCACCATTCGTAGCAGGTGACTTTATGTTGTACGAAAACACCACTACTATTTTTTTTTTTTTTAAGTTTAAATTTTTAGGTCAAAAATTTTATGGAGAAATAATTTTTCATTTTACAACCAGGAAAGTGGATATTTGCTACAAATGTGTACAGTATCCATTTGTAAGATTATTGTTTAAGAGAAACGAATAAATAGAGCAGTGCATCCAAAAGTTTGTCTTATGCGGTACATTTCCGCGTTAACGCAAACTTCATGGTGGACACCATACCACAAGAATAAAGGTTTTTAGTGTAAAATCAAATATAAATACAATAATACACGGGGTACGTAAGAAGATATCCATGTTTTCATAAAAGATTAAATAAACGACAACGTATCTAGTAATATTAAGCTTATTGATAGCACAAAATTGAAAGATTATGTCGTTCTACCAATGAAGATGATAGCTCATCAGGTTCTCAGAATGGCGAGTTTTCCAGTGACATTGCTGTGTTCTCTAAACTGGTCACAGTGTAAGCTTTGTCATCTGCACAACGGCTTAAGGAGCATTTTAAATCTCCGCCACCTCCAAATTTTACCCAGAAAACCAAGAATTTGCCCACGGTGTGTTAGTTGGGAGGCCAAGGCATAGTAAGTCTGAAAGCAGATTGCGTCTATCGCTCACAATAATGTAACTGCTACCCTTCTGACTGAGAACCTTAGATTCCGTCACTCTACCGTACCTGAAATGGAAGTGCAGCATCATTATCCTAAATCGTCGTTCCTGAGCCCCCTGACGTATCTGTCGATACGTTATATTAATGCTGTTGTGAATTTCTCTCTACCGAGAGCGCTAGGAGTGAAAGTATTCCGCCGGATTGAGGGAACGTACGCTCTGGGTGCTCCCCTTTAACAAATCCATTCACTCCATCTCATCGGATTGGGAGGCGCAACATCCATCACACGCAATCACATCCACACCCAGAAGAAAATTCACTGAAGAGGCGCTAAAATTTTCCCATTCGAAGGGAAGAATCTCAATCGATTGCTTCTCTCTAAAAAGGAGAACTCAGGCGGTCCGGAGCAATATGAAGAGTAATTCTAAGGGCAAAGATTTCGGGGACTTAAAGGAGAAGCCTCTTAAAGACAGTTTGGATAAGGTAATATTAAGGGATTGGCTGCGCGAATCCCGCTTTTCATTTAGATTTCTGCCCTGCGTCCTTACACTTCTGTTAGGATATTATACACTCGATACATATCTGGTTGTCCGTGTTACGTATATATACCGGGATAAGGGTTAGCGTGAATTAATGTCTATTTTCATATAATTAAACATTGTTGTTACGGAAATCCGGCTAGTGGGAACTTTTACTGTCGACATCTGTCGCTTTTATAAAGAGCTAAATTCACTCAATCAGGTATATTACTCAGTTATTATCTAATTGATGGGCTACTTCAAATATAGTTACTTTCAAATCATTGATAGTTTGATAAAATTGTTTCTCTAATAACGTGCTCTTCATATTAAATCTTCATTGATTAACATCTTATTAATGAAAAATGATACAAATGTATTTTTAGCACCTTCTCTGATTTTATGGATTGACTGGCGATTCGAATATCCGGCCACCTGTAAAATTGGGTGGCTATTATATTAATATGCAGAACAATGGCGGACACACGACTGAGTAAAGATGATTATCGACGACTTAAAATTGTAATATATTGTATTAAAAATTTGAACAACTGGAATACCAGAACGAATTCGCATCCAGACTATTTGAACCCACGTACTCGTACCGCTACCATCTGTTGACCATTATATTTCCATAGAGAGCAAAATTTCGATGGATTGCACGTAACGTATGCTAAGCAAAATCTCAATTCAGCATCTACACCCCTCTAAACACTTCAATTAGATCCATAAATTCATAGTAATTATACGCAAATAATTGAAAAAAACAGTTTTGTTGAAACAAAACATCATTCCATAACATCGATCGATGTAAATGTAAAAATTCGAGACGGACAATAACCATCCCCTCAGATTGCCGTTATCGTGCTACCTCAAGAGGACTGTTAATTTCTAACAACTTGAGTAATGATCAAACAATAAATTAACAAATTGTTCACTAAAAATAACGTCCGATGACAGCATGCGGCCATTTTCGTTAACATAACTCGATAAGAATTTTTTTCTCTCAGAACATACTTGAAAAGTTATGATAGTTAATTATCTTCTGATAAATACTCGGAGGGCGTCTTATTTGCTGGAAACGACGGTTATGGAAGCAAAAAACCATTGTGTGTCAACAAGAAAAGCTTAAAATTCGTGAAGTAATGCCTAAACGACAAACCTCAATGGAGGATATATATCACCTATTGTATGGGAGAATGAAGAAGGCTTAGATGTAGTGGAGATAAAGCACAAGAATTGAATTAACGTTTCAACTTAACATTTTGGGGCTAAATTAAGAATGAAAGTGTGGTCCAACCACTAAATATATACCATTAACAATAATACATTTAGTGATTGCCGAAAGTATAAGCGTAGAAAGAAAGCGAATACCGAATTGGAATAGAAACGCGAGCATAAGTATTGAAGAAATGTCTAGAGAAGAGGAGTGAAATTAGCAGTATTCAGGACATATGTGACCTTTTCTCAACTTCATTGCGCTTATTTCTTCGCTTCTTCATCCAAACTGAGATATTTTAATTATATATTTCTCTGTCTCCTGTATAAAATCACCAAATAATAAAATGGGACGAACGTCGGACAAACTCACGCGCCCTTTGCCTACAAAGTCTCCCAAACGGCATGGAGAAAATTTTTGGTGGGTTAGTTCAGTGGATAGAGCAACCAACTGTCAATGGGGAGACCCGGGTTCGAGTTCCGGTTCCGTCAGACTTTTTTCATGTATGTTTCTCCTTGGGGAAATCGGAATCACTCGTTTAATTTTGTGTGACTATAAAACTCGTTATCCTTCACAATTTTTGTCGGATTACTTAAATAGACGTAACACGCAACTTAAGTGCTATCTGATGTTTTCAAACACTCTTTTGATTGACAAAAGCATCCAAAACCTAAACTTGGGCATTTTGAACATTGAGCAGGCAAATAACCGGAAGAGGTGGTTTTTAAGCATTGATAGGCTGTGGACGCTCCTTTTCTTATACTTCAGTTCTCTGGAATACACGGATAAGTTACTTATACATATACATCAATGCTATCGTTTACACTTCACATACAGTAAAGTGGGCTCCCGGATAGCCAAGTGGGCAACGCGTTCGATTCTGGTGAAAGCGGTCCCGGGTTCGATTCCCGGTGGGGGCTCACGTGCGAAATGACCTTAGATGTCGAAGCACTTTTAACAATACTACTACTACTACTACAGTAAAGTATATATAATTACCGTATTTTCTTGTAAATAACACGCACCTACTAGATAACACGCATTTTAAAAATCTCTTCACTGTGATAATATATAGATAACACTCATTTTAAAAATGTCTTCTGTGATAAATGCATTGATAACGCGTAGTTCAAAATTGTTATTATGTTGAAGAGAATGATTCCTCACCTTTCTAATATGTATGATAATTACTCCTGTGTTTTGAATGGAATTATTTGATTACGTTAACATTTACAATATGTTGGTTGAAATAAAATTGCCCTAGTACGTGAGTATATACTCTGTGACTCCTGCGATATATGACGTGTGTTATTTAGTCATTTGTATCCGAGTTCAATATTCAAGATATTCAATGAAACGAGATGTTCCGTTGTATATCACGCACTAATATTTTTATTATTTTCCTATATTTTTTGTATAGATAACAATCTACCAGAAAATACGGTATTAAAATGTACATCGACATATAATTAATAATGTAATGTTTTGGAAGCAGTAGTCATCTGTGAGGCATAGTATGCNTATTCAAGATATTCAATGAAACGAGATGTTCCGTTGTATATCACGCACTAATATTTTTATTATTTTCCTATATTTTTGTATAGGTAACACGCGGGTTATCTACTAGAAAATACGGTAAGTAAAAATGTACTAAAATGTATAGTTCAGCTCAATTAACAATGACCCATAAAATAGCATAACATAATAACAGAAAACAGCATTGAAGGCCATATTAATTGAGTAAGATCAGTCTTGAAATAGAGGAAAGAAACGACTTTGTTGAAAATGTTTACTCAGTTCCAAATTTTTTGGAAGAACTCTACTTCTAACCTCTACTTACCTGTACAAAAACCTCTACTTATCTGTACGACTTTCTAGAAAATCCTCAGAAGAAGAACTAAGCAAAACAAAAATTTGAGTTCGTTATATTTTTAAATTACGCAATTTAAATTAAAATCATTCAATTAATATTTTATAATATTAAATTCAGAGAGCGATCCACAGTTTTGAGATTATTTTTTACATTTTGTGATTTTAGTTGAAATTATTAAATTAATATTTTGAAATTTTCAGTGATTGAACTGATTATATTTAATTAACAAAAGTTCTCATATATCCGATTTCCATTTCCGATAAATCGCCCCGTGGCTAAAACAATAAGTCACAGTATTACATTATATAATTAAAATGGACTTCAGCTAATTTTCACTTTAGGACACGGTATTCTATTACTTTGTCAGAGATAAGTCAAGATTACAGTGGATTTCCATGCTAATCAATCATACAGAATAGGGATTAATTATAATCCTTACTTAAACTCTAACCAAACATTAATATACCTAGTCCTACAGTGAATCTTAAAACTGATTTAAAGTATACATAATAATACCGTGCCTAAATGTCAAATACTTAAATAGTTTGCTTCAATGGTAACGAACAAACAATTCAGACAAAGGGATATTACTTCGCAAATGAAATGCGTGGAAATTTATTTTTTAGAATTTGTAAGCTTCTTTTTATCTACAAATTTATATTAAAAATGATGATTTGAAGACATAGAGGAAGTAATCGAGAAAGGAGGAGTTTAATGAAGGGAAACAGAACAAAGGTTCTTATTTGGTTGCTTAATTCTGTTTTCGATAGGAAATTGCGAAAATTCAGATGAAATGAGTGGGAGTTTGCAGGTATTAAAGAACCTGTGCCGTTGACGACTAAGGCTTGTTAACGATTGTTAAAGTCGAAATCATGCTTTTTCTAGTCGAACTCATTTTTTTAAAGGAAAGTAAATATTTTGGGAAGGAATGGATTTTTGGCAAACATAAGCAGCAATAAGAAGTTGTTTTACCTCGAGCATGACGTGGTTCATAATATTAAATTAAATTCGAGTACGCTATATTTTAGAAAATCCACCTAAATATTTAGCTCTAACTCCTAATATGATGGATGTTTATAAACTTTAATAGTAAAAATATGACGAATTTTATTATTACTGGCTTCGTAATAAATTACTAGCTCTGACATTCTTGACAAGAGGCTTTACAATAATAATGATTATTACTATTATACAATTTCGCCGCAAATTGACGCTGCGTCAGGTTGCGACGTTATATTATTTTATATTTAACAAATCAAACTGTATTAAAAAGTTTTACAAATATAAATACAAAACATTTGAACATTTGTAGCCCGGTCCACTAGATGCAATATTTTACAAACTTTACCTCTTAACTTACAATGTATACCTACAGCTATAATTTATACGTCAGTCTACAACCATTACAAAATATATATATTTAACAAACAACTCTAATATTTTATCAAAATCCTTACATACACTAATACTAAATGCAGTACGTAGTTTCCCTTCAACTACAATATTTTACCTTCAATACAATTATATACGTTATTATTGCAATATTATATTTAAATTCATTACATTATCACAAGATCTTTTTACACCGTCGAAATTCCTTACGTGTTTTCGGTATGGTTTAGAAGACCTCATCATTATTTAAAAAACCTTTACATCTTATCTTTTTAATGTCACATACAGACTCTCGTATTTAAAGGGAACGAGTAAGTTGTGTAATGGGGCCAAGTTTAAAAACTATTTTCATAGTATAAATAAAAACTTTATCGGTTTAAGATGAATCTCTAATATTTATTTAAGCCTTTCACGTTTAGGTTATTGGACAGGCACAATAACGCTCTTTATCAACTCTGTGAGAGAAATGAACGCATTTCGCGCAAAAATGCGAGAGCGCGCATAAAATGGAATTGCGGGCATTGAGTTGCGAATTCCTGAGGGTTAGCTCTAAAAGTGGAACGGATGCATATGCGATAAAAGCTCTGATCTACATCCGTCATCTTTAAACGCGAATGATGAGAGGAGGAATCGAATTGGGTCTGCTGTGCATGCAGGGCCAATGTGCAGGTTTCCAAATCGGTGAACGACCTCAGAACAAATCAGCTATTCGTATAGCAGAATGTTTTGTGACCTGATAACGCCGATTTCCAAATTAAGGATTGTCGTATTAAAACATGAAATAATTATTATTGGCTTCGTGCAGATGTAATTCGAGGTAACACCAAAACATACCTATTTTCTCCCTTTCCTTTTTTCTTCTTTTGTTTTCTTCTGTTAAGAATGTTCGTATATAAATGGATGAAATAAAAATTTATTATTATTAATATAATTTTGATAATCAATATTATGATTATTTTGATTAGCAATATTATCATTGATATGATTACATTTGGTATTTAAAGAGGCTTTAATTATTGTATAATAAAAATTTCCTATGCACTCAACCATAACTTTTTACGTGCTCTCTCTACCTATTGCATAATTCCAGTCATGCAGAACTAATACACAACTCATTCGAATTATGCTTTGTATAGTTGGTTCGACGAAGGTTTTACGAGAACATTTAATTTCAAGCCATCAATTTTATCTATAAACAAATAAATGTTATTTGTCCAAGCTTCTATCAGTGTAAATCAAATGAATGGTGGGTTAAAGTATATTCGACTACATGCAATTCATCAGAAATCACCCGGAGAGCTGATTAAGAATTTTTATCGAAAACATTCTGCCGTGAGAATCTGAAATTACCACCAAATTTATCACATTATATATATATATATATATATGTATATATGTATGTATATATAACCAAGA
>KZ308344.1:952684-979806 GCA_000376725.2 Ladona fulva | reverse complement strand
CTGAACTGGATACCAAGAGACGTGAAGAGACCAAGAAGAAGACCAAGGGACCGATGGAACAGAGACATCATTCAGTATTTAGGGGTAACATGGCAACGAGAAGCTCAGAATAGAGAGAATTGGAAAGCGCTTGGAGAGGCCTACATCCGACGTTGGATTGAAAATGGCTGATGATATATATATATATATAACGTTCATAGCATGGTGCGCATCCGAAGGAACAAAAGTATCTCTCGCAAGATTTGATCGAACAGTTAACTCAGAATAATTCCCTATTTTTTAAGGTTAGATATATGCAATTCGGGGTTTAATCACATCCGAGTGTTTCAATATAATGATGGACATGTAAAATTTGTGATGGATACGATATGACTAACCTAAATTTTCATGGAATTCGTCTTAATGGTTTATGCAAAAGTTGGCTATCTCAACTCATTCTGCATTGCCTTTTCGTCTGCTTCATCGCGCCAAAGCTCCAAAATTTGCATTTCCCATCACATTTTCTCATTCTTAAACTTCCGTGGTAGTTGCTCCTTTCTAAAATTACTTTCAAAAGTGGCATCAGTCAGCTATCCAACTCACTAGGCACTTGCCCCACTGATTATCTAGCCTGCCCTCTACAAAGCTGACAATCGATATGGCTGTCTCCCAAAGCTTCTTTCCCGAGCTGCTAAGCTAAGAAAACTTTTCCGCAGTCTTACCTATTTCTCAATGAATATTCATTTCTAAAATTTAGGAAGATTGGTTCCAAAGTCATAAAAGAACGGAGAGCAAGTATCGTCTTTGAGGTTCTTTAAAATTCATCGCCTCTTTAAGTTTGTTGTACCAGTTTGGTCTTTTGTGGTTTAGATTGCATATCCTTTCTCCTGCATTTGATGAATTTCCTAAGCCTTCATATCACTTTCTTCTCTCATGTCGAAGTTGTCAATTAGTTTGCATAAGTCGTATCCTAAGGTTTTATACGTTAGGTACGTTAATTTGATATTCTTTTCTTCCTCATCTGCATCTATGAAGCAAAATCCAAAGATGCGTATTGGACACAAATTTTCATGACCTAGACCTTTGGAATAGTAATCTGTTAATTTACTATTGAGATTATTTCATCGGAAAATTGTACTTTTTAATCGATAACAGAAACCACACGGGCTAAATGGAAATGCTAGATTTAATTGGGAGATGATTTCTGCTAAAAAAAATATAACTGTAATCAAGCGCAGTCTATAGCAGACCAAATGTCACCCCTCTAAATAAACACAATGGAATCCACATGTCAGTCAACAAAAATATTTTCCGAATAAACAGATTTGTGTAATTGGCGTGATTACTAATGTTCGCTTAGTTTATTATCTTTTGTACCCGCAATATTAATTCAGAAATTAAGGAAGAGCTCCGCTACCGTCCTCTTATCCGATCTTTGACTCGTGAACGGGAATAGCTGAACCGTGTTGATAAAATTTGGATTTGATTCGCTTCTTTGTGTTGCGCGGAACAGAGGTAGTGCACGGAGTCATGGCGACACGAGCCAACGTGGAAACTGAACTTCAAAGGGAATTCAAAACTCAAAGACCCGTACGATTGCTGAATCGGAGCTCGACATGTAAATGAAATACATCCCAAGCAAGGTAAATCAAATATGACCCGATTTTATTATGCAGTGAAACATTGTGAGGACGCCATACCTCTCGTAAGATGGTGAGCCTAGTATTATATGAGGGAATAAACAAGGATTCTTGTATAAACGTTTCCACCTATCAAACGGAGCCAAACCTCCTATTCCGTTGGAAATGAATGTTTTAAGGATCGAAGATCGAAGGTACTTTTCTACGGCAGTTTCGGACAAAAGGCGCTTGGAATATCTCCCGAGTATTTTAAATGGGACTATATTCATCGATAAAGTAAATAACACATTTTTCACGAGGCAAAAGGGTGGCGGTCAAATAGACCCGTTTTCACTGCATTTTATTTGGACAAGACCTTCAGTTTCGGTATTGCATAGGTAACCTCGTTTAACAAGTCACGGTTATTAAAGAACGCATTTAACTCAGTCGGGGAGGGGAAGTAGTGGACTTTTATAAATGCATTTAATTTGGTCTTAGCTGTCAAAGCACTTTTAAAAATATGACTATTACTATTTGATTTCATTTATTGAGACTTTTGACCTGAGGATGACCTCTTTAAAGCAAAATTGATAGTTTAGTCCAGGGGTGAGCAACCTTTACGGGAGTGCGAGGCGAAATCGGCCAAATCTTTGGAACGAAAATTTTCCACGTGCCAACAAATTTTTGTTTCTCTTATAGTTTATTTTAAAATTCTGATATAGTAAATGAGGATGTGATAGCATATTTTTCTCTATATATTTACATGTGCATGTTTTGTAATATATTTTCACAAAATTAAATTCAATGACAATGGCAATTTAATGGCTAGATATTTTACATACTATAATATATAGATTTTCTTCATTTTTGTTTCGTTAGTATTGCATTGCTTTGCATATGTTTGCATTTAACTATGATTTTATACATCTATTAAGTTTCTTTCACTTATTGTTGTTGCACCTATGAGTTTATGGGTATGTAAGAGTGGACTCAATAGCCCTAATTTCATTCGCAAATAAGTCATTTCTATTCTATTATACCTGTGTTTGCGCAGGTTTTTAATACATCTCTTTCCGTAGGAGTTTAATTACTGTGCTTACTTTTATAAAGTACAATCTTTCTTTTTAATCTTCATATTTCTTCCGGTATGTTTTTATGCCATCTCCTTTGAGAATAATTTTTCTTAATGTGTTATTCTTACACACTCGGTAGGTTAGATAAAATAATTTTCGTCTAATTTTCACCCAAATAAAGACTTCGTTTACTTTTTATAAAATAATGTCGAAAAACGACAGATGATTATGGATTAGTATGAAAATATGGCTTTTTCCGTTAATTTCAAGCAAGGACTCAAAAAAAAGTTACTTATCAAAGAGAGACCATAATTTAAGAATAAAACCATAGGGACATAAGAGAGCTGAGGGAATCTATTTCGTGTACAAATAGAGAAATAGACTCCCAAATAGAGATTATATTTTCCCTCCATTTCTCTATTTCCCTAACCAATAAAGCTTTACGTAAGATATGTGTTGCGTAATTATTTTCGAAAAGGTTTAAATGGTAGAGGAATAATAGACTTTCCATTTCAAAATTTCATCGATGTGATCGTTGTCATTGATTTTCTTTCCTAAAATATCGAGTTATATTGCAAGTAAGTATACCGGATTTTAGTCTTCGTAACTTATTTTAATATGTAAGTATTGTTGCCGATACCATAATAAAAATTCATAATACATTTACTCCTCCAGCTCGTCCATACTTTACTGCATACTTAGTGGCATTTACGAATAATTACAAGTAATCGAAATTTTTAGTTAACAATCAAATATTAATCTATTTCAATGATTTTTTCATACAATGGTAATGAGTCTTATTTTTCACATTCTGGTTTCCAATGAAAACGTTTCTTTCTTCATCTTCGATTCAAACTTTAGCATTCTAAGTTGTCGGGTTGCAGGAACTTATTTCTCAGGATATGATAAAAGTCCGCAGGTTGGACCCTCCTGATCATCACTGTTTAGTGTCTCTCTCTAAGGGTGAACATTTTCCTCCACATCTTTTGGATCAACGAAGCGAGATCCGAGGAATAGGACGGTCTTTTTCGGCTGCATTTCTGCTGACATATATCAATTAGAGCGCGTTTTAGAACGTGATCATCAGTTTGAGTTGCTTCGTTCGCCAAATGTGCTTAGCGAGACGAACGTCAAATATGCATTACGCGTAATTGAGTTATGGCTTAACTTTTCCTATACTCCGCGCCTCACTTTACCCTTCCAAGGATATGAAGATATACACGCCTAAAATATGCGAAATGAGAAGAGATTTGACGTTTGATTAATCGTCATGGACGACAATGTGGGATGTCACCTACAGCAACGATGTGCATTAATCCTCAATTCCTCCTCGACTTCTTTCTTCGGAGAGGAATAACACGCGATATTTGATACGGCGGTTAGATGAAACAAAAGAATCATGACTCCTTCAGCGTAGGACATGTCTTGTGCACGATCCCGACAGTTTAATATTAAGTTATTCACTCGCTCATCCGAAGGGATTGTGTTTTCTTGGTGTTGATCATTTGAATTTCATTCGTTCTTTTTGTCACAAGCTACTTTGGATTTTATAAAGCTGAATTATTGCTCAAATATCCTCGAATAACCGGAGTAAACACACCATTATTACTAACAGCTACTGAAAATACGTTGACGGTGGAAGCACGCAATGGATATGAGTTCCTTATGAGCAATGCCACTTTCCGAATATGAGTCAAATTTGACATTTTCCTTATATGCAACTACAAACAGGTGTCTTTTTAGACGTTATGGAATATTCAACATGCTTTAATGATCACCATAGTGGACCATCAACAGGCATTCCCTGATCCTAGTAAATAGGGTTATTGCTGATTCATAGTTTCTTAGTTTCCCACCTTCTTATAAAATTTTAGTTGCTACTGTCAGTTGATATTTGCAGCTTTTTCACGCCCCATTTCTCGAGGGCGTTTTCCTGAAGGGTATTATTTTTCCTAAGTTTAGAATAAGGATATTTTAACAGAGAATAAAAACGCTGTAAATTTGAAGGACGTACGTGCGTTGATACGACATTGGAATTCTCCACCGATTTCCTGCGTATTTAGTGCCCGGAGATGAGAGCGTGATGGAATGAGAGAAACGCTGCCAAAGGGTTATATGTGAAAAGGGACTAAGAAGTCTCATTCTCGCCCTTCAATAAAAACTTTTTATTATTATTATGAATACGTGTCCGATTCCAATTCATTGTAAAATAATAACACCAGCGATATAATTCAATGTAAGATCCTTAGATGTACGCATAAAAGTCAATCAATTCACTTATGGATAAATAAGAAACAAAATAAAGTACAATATAATCAAAAGTATGTTCATATCGTAACAGCACGTGTAGGGTTATTGCTAAATGGTGTTTATTGTGGTCAGCATATCGAATGTCACGCCGCCATATTTCATAGACTGAAAACAAAATTAAAGTAACAAAATGTAACTATAAGAAAGAGAATAAGCTTTTTCATAGGCGAGCCCAATTGAATTGATTGAGATCGCCTGATGGTAAAGTGTATCGTTTAATTTATCACTTAAACTCTTAAAATCTCTTTAGAAAAGATTTTAAGTTTCTGTAAGTAACTAAATGAAACGGAAATTACTACATGACACAAAGGCAAGAATTTTTGACAAATATAACAACTTTTGAATTAAACAACTATTGAATTTACAACTTTTTCACGAAACAAAATTGGTCGCTATTTTCGAATGAAGGCCAATGAATATTCCAGACATTGCTTTTATTAGTCAAAATTAGTCGCTATTATAATTGTTGTCTTGTGGAAGTTAAAGGTTTTATGGCCAAGTGGTCTCCAACCTTTTAGACCTAACGGATCGCTAGACGCACAACTCGTGCACCATTTCTGTGAAGTACATTTAAAGACGCAAGCATATGTAAAATAATTATAAAAAAAATTCGTTTTTATTAACGTGAAATTCGTATTGCTGCTGCGTCGGTGATACAAAGATGATTCAGAAGATAATAAAATTGTACGATAAATATAAAAATTGCAAATACTGACCAAATTATCTCAGAAGCGTCTCACGGATCTACGGATCCTCAATATTTTGGCTTAAAACCTAAGTCTGTTGCCGGTCTTCAGTTTCGAAAATCGAACATACTTTCGAATAATGTTCAAAAGAATGTGTCTCACTCTCTTAGCCATACTATTTCCATTGCGTATGAGAATGGCTATGATAATAGAATATGATACTTATGGTGAGCGAAAGAATAACAAAGTTAAAGTTGGTTTTGACATTAATTGTTACGGTCAGATGCCCTCCTCCTGCCAAGTCTTATCGGCCGTTTGATTCTCACCAGGATCGAACCCATAACCACTTTCGCCAAAGCGGACGCGCTACTATTAGTCAAAGGGAGTCTCTTGCGCAAACGCAATTAATCCACCTCCTTAATTCTATCACGTAATTCCTTTTTCGTTGGAATTTTCAGAAGGGCTTTGTAGAAAACCACTTACCCTATTAACGCTCTCCTGACCTCTATCATTCAGCCTAATTCTTTTAGCGTCTGCGTAACCCTGCTACGCCTACGTCTTATCTATTTAACACGATTCTCTCTTCCTTTGTTCCTTTCTTGATATATTTTTAGCTTCTGTAATGTAATATTCCCAGTGGATCGCGCATAAAAGGTCCATCTATCTTTTCATCTGTTCTAAAGTGGGCTTACTTCCGAATGACGTGCGGTTTTTCCAACGTTTTTCAGTTCTTCCTTCATTGGATTTAAAGTTAAATTCAAATTCATAAAATACTCTGGCAGAAATTTCTGACTTACCAATACATGTGCAATCTAAACGTAAAGAAAAAGTATCGCAGCTTATTTTTTTTAACATTATAGTCCTTCTTAAATTGTAAGAAGGTGGCAATTTACTCTGATTGAAACTGATTACTTTTTCAATGATTACCATAAATAGATTTGGCCCATTGATGGCTGAAATAGCCAGACAAAAACATACCAAAACAATTTTTAAAAAGAACTTACAATCCAAGACTAATTTATTAAGAGAGCATCTTTAGAGTGTGGACGACGACAGAATTGTGACAATTTGAATTGTGAATTTGAAATGTGAATTTGACCATTCTTCTGTCGCCCACGTTTGAAGAGTGAAATGACAGACCCTTAACCCGCAAAAAATACTTATTGAGTCAAAGTTGGTATTTTTTTTTAAAGCGATTCAAATATTTCACCCGAATTGTTACTTTTAGGTGAAGTATGTTCGTCAGTATGATATTTTATAACCTCAAAGTTAGACTTTTCCACAATTACTTCGTTACTTCGCGGATTTTATTATATATCCCTTCAGACTATGAGTTATTATCTATATAAGGTCGTGGTTGCTGAATTATTTAAATTTAACGTATGTACTCTCATAAAGGCTTTGATAATTGAATTCGGAAATCGGAATTTTCCTTGTTAAATTCAATTTCAGATCTTTTCTTTTTTAATACGTTTTAGCTATGTTGACTCTCTCCACTGCCTTTACTTAAGCTTTAAATCCGAACTTAAATGACTATTAAGTCACAGCAGGATGCAATCGTTGGAAAGTTAAGGGCAAATAGAGAGTCGCATAAAAACTTGTCCTCCTGTTACCTCTTGCATTAAAAAAATTGCTTTTGGAGTGTAAGTAGCTTTACTCAGTTTTATATAAATGTGCTTACACATTATAAATCTTTCATGAGAATGTCAGTGTACAATATCATCGATTCGTTCATGTAATGCTAAGGTCGTTCGAACAAAGCCGCTCTCCGTATATTTTTGAATGCACACTAACTCATTTCTTCCACTCGAATATTCCTCACAAGACATTAGATGAAGGAAGTGACGTTTTTGTAGCAGTTAAAACCTCTTTCAAAGGGTTATTAAAAACACTTCTGTAGCATTTAGGAAGACATCAATGCAAAGTGGAAGTCGTTGAAGCGATCAGCTGCATTTACGCGTAGCTTGCGTCATAATATCTCATCTGGCGCCATTTGATTTATGCCTTCCTTTTCTTAACGCCCGCTTGATGAACGATGCCATCACCTAAAGAAATCCTTCCTTGGGAACATGGTCAAAATAAATAAAGATTCAGTATTTCACTCGGCAGTGCATCGATGTTTTATTCGAGAGAAAAGCTACACTCGATAAAAACTATAATTGGCCAAATGCCAAATGAGTGGAGGCGGTTGTTTGAGAAAAAAAATCGATAAAATGAATCAGTAGAATGTAACGTTGAAAGGCAATTATATTTTTTAGTTCATGATAGCGTGAGTGGATGTGTAACTTCTCGGGAGGTAGTTTGTTGAAGATCGGTTGCCACTTCAGCAATATTCGCTTTGAAAAAACCGACATTCGTACCATGGTTTAGAAGTGGTATTTTCGCTGATCTCCAAAATTAGTCGGTATTTGTCAACATCGAGTTTTTCCATTCGGTTAATCTTAGTTGTCATTCTACGAGAATATTTCGGAGAATCGGACAACACTGCGAATGAAATTGTCAGAATAATCTACATTTGTTGGACTTAGATTTTAATTTATCAGAACTACGACAGTTACAGTTGAATCAGACAAAAACGATTTTGGATTTAAGGCTGAGAATCTACCACTGTTTTTACTGCTATGTAAAGCACACCAAGTAAATTGATCATAATATGATTAACCTAAGTAAGAACTTCCGTCAATATACATTTTCAGTTCTTTATTCTATTTCTATAATTTCTATCATTCAGAATTTGAGCATTATCGTAAATGAATTAACTTCATTTGATGCTTTCGTATTCGGTTTCAGTGGACGAAACAGATAAAACTTATGAAAACAAAACAAAAATACTGATTTCCATTTTTTCCTAGGAAATTTCAATATCTTAAAGTAGTTTGTAGTTCTTGGGAGAATAATGGCTCGCGAACTCATTTAATTAACGCAACCTTTCCATGATCAGTAAGCTTACCTTTGGGAAAATTCCCAAACCAATGATGACCACTGAAAGGGCTGCATTCGTATCCGAACTTAAATTTAGAAATTTTGCATAGCACCTTGATTAGTAGGATCTAACTTTGAATTAATATTCGAAGGATATTCTTGTTTTACATTATCTAAACGTAAGTGCGGGTATGGATTTGTGTTCTTTGAAATAGTTATAGGTTTCTCTTCTAAAAAAAGTTTCCACTGCACATTCTCCGTCCATCAGTCACGATTCGCCATCTTTCAACCCTTTGAATAGAAGTTTTATGCGCTTCCCTTTGAATGAACTTTGATGTTGAAGTAATCGAAGCCTGCAACTTTTCCTCTATAGAGCTTATAAAAAATTTGAGTCACGCGTTGTCTTACTTTGGCGAAGAAGTGGCTCTTCAAAGAGGCAAAAGATCTTTCTGGAGTATATATAGCGATTCCATTACAAGAATAAGCCAACTGCGAGTGAATAAAATAAAACTCCAGGAGCGTGCCATATTGCTACTTTTGCAAATTTTGAGGTTCCTCGTGCTTTTCGCGTGAGAGATTTTTTCCCCACGTCATGCTCATCAACACGTGTTTACTCCCAATTTGAAGCCTTATACATAGCAAGTATGTTAATTTCCTCGTGTATATACCAAAGAGAACGCAATTCACAGTGATGAATTTTAGGAAATATTTCATCTACACTCGACAAAAAATTAAATATATTGAAAATTCCAGCATGCGTACTCCACACGTACTTCGAGAACTATTTTTAGCCGCACACCATAAACTCTCTTACGGCACATCGGCTGAAAATGTCTGCCCTGTGGAGCTATTGTCACCGGGCAGAAGCATATTTAGATTTTTACCCTGCAAGTCGCCAATGGCGTATAGCAGGGGGTGTATTAACAACTTACCTAATCTACCCTATTATATTCTCTGATTCTATTCGGAAAGAACGACCCGAAGTAGGAATGCGACATTTCTTTTTCGCTCCTATATTAGAACTTTTACAAAATAGTTTCCAAAATTCAGCTTAAAATATTCAAATGTCTGCTTATCCAATGAAAGAAGAAAATAATTTCTATTAAACGATAGTTTCATTGAATAACTCGAGCAAAATATGTTGCGGGTTGTGCTAAACACGAAATAATTACGAGCAAAAATTTCTTTGAGGGTTAAATTTAACATAATTTCATTCTTTATATTATCTATAAACAGGAATCATGTTCACCTTTGAATCAAAATGCAAACATTCAGTTTGAATTCGACGAGAGAAGGGCCTCAAAACAAAAAAAGGAGAAAGAAAACGAGAACAGACAGCATATTTTGAGAGCGACATCTCCGGGATGAAATTTTCTCATTTTATCTCCCTCTCTGAGGGGAAAAATAACATTGGAAATTTTTATTTCTGTGCATCACTTTATCTTCACTCTCTTATTCCAGGTAAAAACGTACCTTTGTAAATGAAAGGCACAAACATGCGAGCGCTGATGTTTCCAAACAAAATGAAAAAAAAAAAAGAAATCCTTTCGAAAAGAGTTGCCACCGAAGGCAGTTTACCGACAGATGGATATCCTTGCGACTCTGAGATCTTTTTCAAATTCAAATTTATTATCTTTAAAGTTGGCACGATTTGGATGCAACATGATTGCTTTGCTTTCATTATGATTAGAATTATTTTGATCATGAGACTATAGTTAAACCCTGTAGTAAACGACCTGCTCAGAAATTTTTGCGCATATCCTGCTCGTAGATGTATATACACACCAATGCAGCCTATCCTTTCCTTCTTCATGGCGCCAGATTTCGCTATTCTTTCTTTTCGTTTTCTTGCACCTGATTTCTTGCCATTCAGTTATGAAGGAAAATGCAATGTAGATATGTGCTAGGTGGTCTAATCTCTGTCCTTAGGTACCAATAAAGGTCAAGCGATACATCGTGATCCTTATTTAGTTCATTTTTGTTTTATTTTATTCATTTCAGAGAAAATGCCTCTATTATCCAGGGCTCCTCGATAGAAAATGATATAGGAAATCATTTTCTATTGAGGAGCCCTTGGTAATCGTCGTTTGTCTCTAAGTTCCGCCTGCCGATATACGGCTTAATTTAAAACTTCTAATTCATAAACAGCCGTATTCCAACTTTCTTTTCTTTCTACAAAGTCGTGCCTGAAGCAATTGATAATTTTAAAAAAATGCTCAAATAACCGGTTTACATTATTAATAGCCACGAACGTGCTTTTGCAAATCAAAGGAAAAGATCTTTCCAATAGAACATTTCTTAGCGAACATTAAGTGGAGCTGATCTCTCGTTAATTTAAGGGTGCCACACGGTGGCTGCAATATAGTATTATTTACACGACTGTGGAGGAAAATGCAGTGACTGTAACAGAAAAGTACCCAAGGAGAAACATATGTGACAAATATCGACATGACTGGGACACTAACCCAGGTCCTCTACTTTTCGGGCTGGTGTACGTAGTTTCGTAGTGAACATCCGTTTATTTCAACATAAATGGATAAGGAATAAACTTCCTGGATATTGGAACAAACTTTGAAGAAACGCCGTTTTATTCTCCGACATCCCTGTAAAACGCCATTAACATTTGTGTACGTATCCTCTCCTTAGATTAAAGAAACTAACCACTTTTCATTCTGAATCATCTTTCCCTCCGTAAAAGATTCATCTGAAGATCATTTTTATTGCTCGAAAAATTAATTTAAACATAAATTTTTAAAATACATTAAATAAATTAAGTTATTAAAATGAAAGCATAAATGAAGATCTCGCAAACATGAGAGAAGTATATTGTTTTGTATAGATTTTTATTTCTGCCATCGAACGAGCCATCGCTATGCATCGGTTCGTTTTCAACCTTTATTCGTGTGAACTTTGATAAAAAATTCCAATATTTCTTAAAACTGAGCATTATTGATTAATTTCCCATGGTAACCTATGCCTTTGTTGGAGCAGGTTTCAGAGAAAACACTAGGGAAAAAATATAGGAAAAATAAGTTTCTCTGTCCACAAAGGTTATTTCGTTAGAAAATATAAATTAAGCGGGATGGTTCCACGAAATCTCAACCATGCCGTAGGAAAGGAAACTAAATGAAATTCAGGGTAATTGGCTCCTATTTGGGACTAGGGAGAACCTAGCCAGCGTAGTTTTCCTCAAATTAAAGAACTAATATAAAATAAACACATAACAAGGTAATATTTTTGTTAATGAGCATATCTTGTGGTAGAGATTAATAGGATGGAGGTTCAGTATGGGGTATTCAAACATGATAACGAATAAGTGTCCCTTACTATGGGAATTCTAGGCCGTCCGAGGCATCCAAATTTTTTCTCATGGAAATTTCGTAGCGTAGCAAATAACGACAGAAAGCAGGACGTGGAGATGGGAGGAAAGTTATGAATCGGTGATCCGTAAGCCAGGCTTACGTTCAGAGTTGACCCAGTAAAAAATATATTCTTCCAAGAAATGGAAATGCAGCCCAGCCTATCCCTTGTGAGGGGCACGCAAAAGGGGCCCCCCTTTTATGGGGTAGCGTATGAAATTTCGTTTGCATGGTTCCTCATGATCGTCTACTGATGAAACATGCTCGCGAATATGGAACATTGGCGATCGTAACTTTGAAATTCTTACGTCAGGCGATCAAATTTAAACTTGCAATTAAGTTTAAGTTGATGGTGACATATTACGAGTAAATATTCAATTCTTGCAATGTAGAACGAATTTCCCAAAGTTCATGCAAATACTTCAGAACTAGAAGCATCCGTCTAGGGATGATTATATTTTGTGAGGAATTTACAAATTTTTAGTTAAATTATTTATTAAGAAAAGCCAGTTTGTTTCTCCTATATAATACATTTTAGGTTCGTACTCGGTATTGTATCGATCATTAAGTTTTACAAGAAAAAATTACCACAATCTTTTCCTATCGACTAATGTGAATTATAATTTTTTCGCTATATCACATTTTGAGTTTTTTTCAATGTATCACAGCATCGCTCAGCTTTTAGCACGAAAAAACAACCCATTGATGCTGATTTGTTGTCCCTGACACGCCGCGTATAATGAGGTATGAAGTAAAGGATCAAAAAACATGAATTTTATACGAAAAGGAAAAAAACTTCCCACGGGAATTTCCATTCATGGTTTATGTCCATAGTTTGTGGGTTAATGCGTAATAATAATTTAAACTGCATCCCGTAAAACCCACTTTACGGGTGTCCTCATGGATGAATATGACACTGCGTTAGAAACGAACCCAGGACTCTCATACAAAAAATATTAGAAGCCAATATTATACCGTAAACTGGCAAAGAAAGCAAGTAAAAATCGGAATCGAACAAAAGATCGAAAATAATTACGATTGGCCAGTTTTAGAAGAATATTGATTATAACTCAAATCAATTCATAAATGTTAACGTAATTTTTTATATAAAATTATAATTTCTTTAACAATAAAATCTTCCTATCGTAGCATAGCAGAGCCTCCGAGAGTTAGCGGGTAAGACTGCTATTAGGTTGCTAGTATTAGTACTTGCGCCTAACTCTAGTTATGAAATGAAGGTAATGTGGCCAGCACTGTTTCCAGCTCTTATTATCTTACATTATAGAGTGTATGTATGTTTGTCCGCCTTGAACTCCCACGACTTTTTAACTTAACTTTCGAGACTTATAAATGTCTTCCTATATTAGAAAATAGGCTTTTTTATTCACCAAACTATCCCCGGTTGGACTCCAGATGTTTAAAACTGTTTCCATAAGAAATACACTTATAACTCACTTTTACCGCTTGCAGGGCTTATTTCATTCGCAAAATTAGATAAGAAAGGATGACCTTACAAAATCGATATAAGCATCAAAAGAAGGGAAATTGGATGTAAATTCTTATTTTGTCCGTGGAACATTACTTTTGATTCGAAATTGCGAGAATTTTGATCAAATAAACGAACATTTTCTAAAATGTTGAGACTGTAAACAAACCGTCCCCCTAATTCCATTGTTGAATTCGAGCTAAAACATCTCCCCGTTGAGAATCAACGATCGCTTCTGCTAGTAATTTAATGTAAGGTGCATATTCCCAGTTTAACCTACGATACTTATTATTACAGGATGAGTCGACGTGAGGCATTCCCGAAGAATAACTGTAAGCTGCCGTAGCTTGGCATTGAAACCTAGCCACCAGCCTTAACCACCAATCAGTGTCTATTTCGAATTTTGATTTCTGCAAGAATACAAAGCTATTTTAAAACACATTGATGGATTGCGATTATGTACATTTGTATGCGTAATCTGAAAGCCTCTTTAGTTTTGCATCTCTCGCCTTTGGCGTCGAGTGACGACAAAGGCTCCCGTCTCCCTCGGGAGCATCCTTTTCCCTTTCGTTTATTTTTCCGCTGAGATAAAGAACGTTCTTTCCGCGCGACCTGATTATATCTCTTCGCCTCCATGTGTCATCTGCAGATTACGTCAGCGCGCGTTCCCTTTTACGCCGGCAGTAACTCCGTCTGAGAGCAATGACACTTTCGCTTTCATTCCGTCTCCAGTGCAATTATCTAATCAACGGCTGTATGCTCCGCTAAATAATTCTTCCTAGTAGTCATCACTTATCTAAGAATGTACGTAAACTGTTCCCTCACAAGTTAGGCTGGTTCCTCACCACCATACCATTAGCTGTAAAAAACTTCGGTGGAGGAATGCGGCTTATTGGGTAGGATGAGGACTGAGATAGAATACTCTTTCTTTCCTCGCTGAGTTCACCACTTCAAACACTAATAATATTTTTCCGATCATCGCTACGGCTTAACGAAGACACCAAGTTTCAGTGCAGTTCCGGTTTTTCTCCTGTAGCATCCGGGAAACCGAATCGAACTGTTATTTATTTCGATAAATAATCCCTGTACTATATTCATATCCGACATCGTTACTCTTATACAGAACTTCTTTAAATATTAAATTTTACAATAAAACTATGGATATAGAAAAATCAAAGAATAACTTCATTCCATGAAGTTAAAAATGTCAATTTGTACGTTGCCAGATACCGTTTTTTGTATGTTTATTAAACATAGATACTCTCAAACTTGCTGAAGATGCGAACTGGAAAATTGTTACTAGAAAATAACGGTTTCCAGTTTCGGTTTAGGTTGGAGGTTTTTAATTTCTCGGTTCGGATTAAATATTGACCCCAGCAAAAACATATTTTCCTTCGATTTTCGGTTCAGATTCGGTTTGATGTCTTGAACGAGTCAGAATGTATGTTAACCGTTGAGTGACATTCAGATATTTTCTATTATACTAGGTAAATTTTGTAATGTAATTCAAAAATGTATTATTAGACTTCATTGTAACAAAGGTAAAGATGAGATTGTGAATTATCATTTTTTCTTTTCTAATTTTCTTTTGACATGTCACCCATTCAATGCAGATCTTGCTCTATGTTCATGAATGTAATCGTGACGAAATAGATTATTATTGTAGTTTTATCATTCAGAGGAGAAAAATATGTTACTTCAAAACGATGATCCTTTTCTATAATATCATGGTGAGTAAAATATTTTTGATTTGTTTTTCGGTACAGTTTATTTCGGTGACAATATCAATCATGTACACTGGCCTGATTCTCGTTATGACTGTGATAATATAGCCGCTAATCGAAGTATGAATGATGCTGAATGTTTGTATTCAATTACGTCTCTCCTTATTGAATGCCAGGATGAGAGTTATTCATAGGGAATATTCATAATGCTGCACTTACGTGGACCTCTTCTACTTTAAGTATTCTGGTTCCGTGAATAAAACAAAGACGAGCCACCTCACTTCTCACCTAAAAGCCTTATTCCTTTTCAAAAACCGGAACGTTTTTAACCTGAGAGGACACATTCGGAAGCCAAATACGTATGTTAATATGTGAAGTAGGAAAATAAACAACTCTGAGAGATGAAACTCTGATGCAAAGGATCTATCATTGCTGTTGTCTTTGCGATACTCCTAGTACTTTTTACTTATTCTAATTATTTCCGTATTACTTAGATATTCCTTGTACTTTTAACTTTTTCTAAGCAGTTCTGTAGATCTATTAAGTCAGACGTATCACCGCGGTAAAGTTTTCTTGATTTCAGCAGGTTCCATCAGTAAATAGGAAATTTGTTAGCTTACGCTAACCGAATTCATGATGAAAGAGGTAGAAATTATTAAGTACTGACGAAAGGGAAAGTAATTTCAGATCAAAGAAACAATTTTACGGGTTCAGATTTCTCTAAATAAGGATTAGAGGAATTGAAATAAAAATTATCGAGCTACCTAAACTAGAATCTCTCCTTCTTTACGTAAAGTAAATTTGGTAAGTATTGGCTTTGTACAATTTTTTCTTCAATCTTCTTCTGTCTTTCCCTCCGAACATGAATTTCTTTCATGAAAAACGAAACTCATTAAACTCATGAATATTTGACCCAGTCTTCCTTCCTGTCTTGTACTACATACTCCTACAATTTTACTCGCCCGTGTCTAAGCCTACCAACCTTCAATAACTTTTCAAGGGCTAGTAGATATTTTCATAGTCAAAATGTTTTTTTATTTTCACTCTTTCTCATTTCTTAACTGTGCCAGAAAACTAATTACATACTGGTCATCTTAAAAAAAAACAATTTGAATGATTCGCTACGGCCTCGGAGATCTTAAAAATTCAGCTTTTCAATTAAAACATCCCACCTCTTCCCACGATAACATTTGTGATTAGTGGTGCTGTGGCATTAAAGCGCAGCAAAGAACTTGACATCGCTTCCTGTTTTCGATAACACCTCAATTATTTTGCAAAGCTCAACTGTAATCGAGCTCTTTCACGGTCCTAATTTCCTGCTTCTTTGAATTTCCCTTTTCTATAATCAGCCTCTCTAAGCTCGTTTATTTGCTAAAATCTCAACCCACTCAACTTCTCTCACCTACTAATTTCCCTGAAATCGTCTCTTCAACTTTCTCTTCTCAGGTTGATATCCATTCAAGTGGCTCTTTCACGCCCTTCCTATTACTTTCTAATCATCTATTATTGTTAGCAGAACTTCCTAGTTTATAATCCCGTCGAATACTTTGATTTATCGTCCACGACCCGAAATCAATCTTCTCTCTTCCTATATAAACCTGTAGTGGTCAATCTCAAATTTTTAGAAAGGTGACACATCCAGGAAAAACAACATTAATTTTATTATTGTTATTTATTCTTCCGGCGAGGTTAGGCCAAGATGGCCTCTCTTCCACCTAACATCTGGGGATATTACATGGCATAATTACTAATATTACATTAATAATTAAAATAATTTACTAAAATTAACTTAAATCTATGTAAAAAATAAAATCTCAACAATAATTCAAACATGGATAAAAGAAATATTCTAATTACAGTATATAAAATATTGCTAATATGAACTAATACATATAACTAAATATAGATACTTATAAAACTACAAAGATTTGGTTTGTGGGGAAAAACTCCTCAACTGAACGTTTTTGGAGAAAAAATCACGATGCGGGAAAACACTCACGTCCAATTTTCTTACAATAACTAAAATAAACAATTTGATGTGGACATTACAAGCTTATTTTACCGCTTGTCTACTTTCTTTCCTCATTGACAATTTGTTTACTCAATCAAGAATATGTTCATTCATTATGCAGCGCCTTGATGATTGTAATATTTTTACTGGTATTTGAGTACAGAATGCAGGACAATGCTTATCTCATTTATTTGCATTTCAATCTTATTTGTGGCTATGATACTATGAAAACTAGTATGGTATGAGTTATTCTGCATAGTAGCATTTATTTTAGTAATACTTTTCTGTGTACTAATAAAAATTTTATTGATAGAGTAGTTATGGTGAGCTTACATAGACATGCCCTGCTGATTGCTTTCTAGCTTAGCGAGGAAAGAAATGGCAAAGTACCTCAATCCTCATATTCCCTGGTAAGCCTTATTGCCTCTGCAAATCTTTGGTAGCATTTTGATATAGGGGATGAGGATTCAATCAGCCCTCTATGACTTTCCACACAGAAAAATACACTCCTCACGTTTATTCCTTAGTTATTACCCATTCCTACTAAAGACGATCCAGACCATGTATGTTTTTGTTCTACAAACCTTTATCACTCTGGGTTTATTTTTAACATACTTTTACCAAATTTCTCTCGCTTATAGCTTTTTTGTCAACAGACTTCTTTACTGAGTTGACTACATTCTTTTGTAGTCTGCATATTGGGTTGATACCGATAGAACCTTATGTTAAACCTTAGAAATCTTATGAGGAAATCTTAAAACCTTAGAAATCTTATGAGGATAGAACCGATAGTTCTTTCCTCATAGGAGCACTAGTAATCATAGTATTACGATACCCAAATGTTAGCGTGTCTCCTTTATTGGAAACGGTTTCGGTTCCCTTTGGCGGCCATTATGTAAAGGAATCATCGTGAAAAATTGGGATGCTACTATAATGAAAAGGTAGCAAGTCGAAAGTGGTCTAGAAAAGCCAATAAGGCGGTGTGGTAGTCGACACGCTAGCCACGTGTCACGCTTTTTTAATGCCACTCGCCAATGCCCCTCTGCTCTGATCGCTCCCTTCCTCTGATCTGATGGCTGATACAGGCTGTTACGTAATGGATTTAAAATTTTCATACAAAAAAAAAATCATTACTTTACTATGATGAAAGCAGCACTAGACTGATTTCATTTCAATAATCTAATTCCAGTTTTGCTTTCATCTCTGAAGAGGATTTGAGACAAAGAACTATTTTACTACGCATAATTCAAAGATATATTGAAAGTTTTATAGTACTCCGATTATAGCCAAATTAGCTGCGCATTCGTCTTTGGTGAAAGCGATCCCGGGTTCTATTCCCAGTGGGGGCTCACACGTGCGAAATGACCTCAGTTGTAGTAGCACTTCTAACAACAATACTGCTGCTAGTATTTCGATTAGTCACCAGCTTAACTTACATTCAATGCAATACGAAGTGGTCAGAGCTGGATTATGATGAGAATTCAAATAAATCCCTTCTCAGCGGAAAAGCCAATTTATCCCCCTGTAGGTTGAATGTGGGCGCACACTCATATATATAACAGAAATATAGGATTTATGTAAAAATGTATGGAAATCTTCATGCAATAATCACTATTATAGTGAATGATATAATGCAGTAAAATTTTTAATGCTCATACCATAACTTACGTTGTAATATGTCTGCATACCATTGGTTACAATCTTTGAGATGAGCTCCTTTAAGCAAAAATTATAGATGAACCCATGGTTCAGTTTTATTCGTCTACTTCATAAAATCCGTGAAGCTCTAAAGCAAATACTACTTGCAACTGAATTAACTCCCTATCACAAAATAAATTATATGATACCCGCTTCAAGAATGGTTTTAAAACGTTGATTATTGTTCTCTGTCTATGA
Source organism: Ladona fulva (assembly GCA_000376725.2). Taxonomy (NCBI): domain Eukaryota; kingdom Metazoa; phylum Arthropoda; class Insecta; order Odonata; family Libellulidae; genus Ladona; species Ladona fulva. The sequence continues at coordinate 960,741 of KZ308344.1, read as the reverse complement.
GAGAAAATACTAAATTTAAATTTTAAACGATCTAATATGTTTTCAGTTGTCTTTAAAGGGGCACACTCTCGAGTGTCCACGGTAGAATATCGACACTCTTTCTCGAGTGAGATGAGTATTATAAATGTACAACCAACATTTTTTGAAAAATATTTAAAAATGCAACCGCAGTTAATTGAAGGACTGCATATCGATAAAACTGCATGTATTACATCCACCAATGACGTGCATTGGAGGACGAATGTTACGATCATTTTTTCCTGAAAACTTGTCAACCGATTGAGAACCCTCTGAATACTCAGTCGTTACGTTTAATTGATTTAACTTAATTGGTTCTGCCAGTGGAAGCAAATAATGCTGTTGATTTTACACAAAACGTTGAGTGTAGACCATCCGAAAGAGAATTCAGTTACGCAAATCAAAAGCCTCTGAGAATTAAATACATTTTTCCACAAAAGCTTGCAATCGGGTTTTTCCCCGGCATGTATTATGGCTCACAGTCATCGATTGTCGAAGCGTATTTCAAAAGCAATCCATAACGGGATGAAAAGGAATTATATATTTCGTTTTGATCTCTGTTCATACATTACTGCAAAAACACTTAATAAAAGTCGCAAATAAATTACGAGAAAGAATTGATGACAAGAACGTGGCATCCGAGCGATCCATGTCCTGGATTATGGCTCTCGAGATGGTTTTGCAAGAGGAGTTAGTTCGTCGTGGAAGCACATATATAGTTATTTTCCTCAATCAAAAGACATATGTAACATATGTTAGAAGACCTCCATATATTCTGGTTGATCGTTCGTGGAAACAGGGTTAATAAGTCCGATGTCTATATAGAGTGAGCCCGAAATTAGGTTTTCAGATCTAAAGGCCTTAAAGAAATATCAAAACTGTTACGCCTAAATGAGCTGTTGCGTTAAAAATGCTCTTTTTAAGAAATTATGTCTTCTACACCCCCCTGATGTAGCCAAACAACTTTTCTCAAAAAAGCCTGCAAATAAAATTATTAATTATTTCTATATTGTTTATATGGTAAATACCAATATATGGTAAATACCAATATAAAATGTGATACGAGGTTAGGGAAAGGGAGGCCCACTTGGGCATAACCTCGCAAATAGAGGGTCAAATAATATCAACAATAATAATGTCTACTGACTGATATTTTATACATTGTATACATATTGAAGATATTTATCCACCTCAATAAATTATCTGCTAATTGTTCAATATCCTATTGTTACCATATGTAACTTGTTATCCGTTATTTAATTATATTTATTTCTTTATTGACTCGAAAATTGATGATTCTGCAAGTCTGAAGGTGGACGATACTGGAAAAAATAACTCATCAAAGAATCGACACCTATTTTTTATGCAATCGGTTCAACTGATAATTTCGTCTTAAGGCAAAAACACCAGAAATCATTCAGTATATAAATACAATAATATAATTCAGTAAATCATTCAGCATAAATGTATATTAAGTATGAAAATCGGGATGAAATGGGAAAGGAGTAAGTACTTATCACACAATTTAGAAGATGGTCATTTTCAAAAACGAATTTATGAATAGAACACCGTGGCTAAATAAAAATATCTTGTATTTAATTATTTAATATTAAGTCGCTATTTGGTCGGTGGACCAGGTGGAAACGGTCGAGGAGGCGTAAGAAAATAATAATAAAATTTGCCCGGAATTCACCCTATGACAGGAGGGAAACCCCTCAAAAATCTTTTCTCTTATAATTATATATAAGCTTGATACATAGTATTATACATCGTACACAAAATATCTAAAACTATAGTGATATACTTATGATAATAAAAGGTAATTCCATCCATTTCCATCAAATGGTAAAAAGAGCACCCCCTCTCGATAAATAAATTAAACAACCTTTAAAAATTGTAATCCCGTCAACCATACCTGTGATCATTCCACGACATGAAGAAAGGATAAATTTTTTGCGTAATATCACAACCGAGTCACGTTTGTATTAATAAGATTAACTCCGCGGGACGCAATGAAGCCTGACTGTTTCGGCAAAAAGAGCGGGTAAATTTTTTATAGCGGGTGGATGTAGAATTCACCTCGGGTTCCCAGTCTACTGTTTCCCTCTTCTGGGTAAATTGGGCGTAAGAGTAATTGGAACGGGTTACAGCTGGATTTTTCCTCTTCTCCGCCGAGATAAGTCATAAAAACTACGCAACTAAAAGCGCACCGACCCGATTGTGACGCAAGCGCCAATAAAAAAGTCTGCTTCATCTTGGGCCCCTCAAAAGGACATCCGTATCGCACGTTTGATTTATTGGCGATGGACGCCCCGAGTGTTGCCTGAATCGGCGAAAGGAGAGGGGACCATACTCAAGTGCGCTCCTCGCTAATTAATCCAATCATCGGACAAAAAGTTACAAGGAAAAAAAGTGTTCATTCGATTGACATTCTAAAGCGTTTGAAAAGCTTCGAGAAATAGACTTAAAAAAAAACAGTGATGTTTAATTTTAGACAGAGGTTCGGAAATTAAAAGTGGCCCAGTGAGCTGGGATCGGAGAAAGCTAGCTCAAAAATGTTTTCCTTTGTGGATATTGTCTGAAATTTTACGTTTTCATCCGAAAAGAGTTACTCCGTGTGACGGCATTTGCTATTTTTTCATTCATACCAAAGAGAAGTCAAACTTTCATTTTCTTATTTTCATTTATTATGCATATATTTTTCAGTATCATGGAACTTTCAGTTCGTCTCCAAACATGATTTCTATCTGCCGAACGGTTTACGAAGTGTTTTTAAACCTGTAACTCATTAACAGCCATGATCAAACTTCCTTTCCTTACATCAGGTAAAGTGTATTGAATTTATCTTCAAGGCTGAAGACAAGGAAAAATTAGCTATTTTAGGGGGCGGGAAGAGACCAAAAAATTCATGTGGATGAAAAATACTAATCTTTGATTGGGAATTATCTAAACGAACTTATCAGTAAACTAGAAGATGCTCATTATCTCCCTAGAGTTCCATGATAAATCAATCTCTCGCAGCTCAGTGTGTCCATGTGTAGTATACTGCTTTACTTACTACGCATAAACCTCTAAAGTAAATCTAAATACAACTGAATTAGATCCCTAGCATGGTAAGAATTATGTTATATGATACCCGCTTCAAGCATGCTTTAAAATCTGCCTTGATCCTTCCTTGTCAATGAAAGAAGATACTAAAACAAAATTTTACGATTAACGCAGTAGTTAACGATATAGTATGTTTCCTGTTGTATATGCATATCGAGAGGTCTATTAGTAAATAATATTTTTAGGGGTCTATTCGAGTTCCGGAGTTGATTGGAAGTCGATGAAAAAATATAAACTAAAATTTACTACTTCCGTACTTAAGAATGAATAAACGATCTATACATAAAGCTGATCTCTGATTGGTCCTCCTCCCCGCTCCGTAAAATATGTAAGTTTTCTGGCCCCTCCTTCTCAGCCATGAAGATAAATGTATTATACCATAGTGCGCAGCTATTTAACAGCTTTTTGACTAAGAATTAGAAATAATTTCAGCACCACTTTTCGCTTCGGGATGAGGAGGTTTGATGGAGGTACAAATGCCGACTGGACTAACGTAGAATTAATGCCCAGTTCTTCTCTTTTGGATGGATTTTTGTCGCCCAGCTCTCATTTAGGGAACTGTAATCTCTCTGTGATAAAGCACAGAGAGAATACTTCATTTAACCATGATGATATTGTGATGCAATCGGGATCGAGGCCATAATGAATGGCAAAACTTTCGGAAAAGGAAATTCAGCTATTTCAAAAAGGAAAATTTTCATTATTTTCGCATATGCTTGAAAATTTCTTCAGTTCCTCTCTGAAAGTATTATTGTTCCCTCATTACGTAATCAGATTTTTCCTTTTTTATTTTTCCAAAGGATTCCTTTCCAAGAGCCCAAACAAAAGCATCATCAATCTGTTTTTGGCGGACGTGATGAAAAATTTCATTCACCGACGGCTGAACAAACCTGGTTCGCAGATTTCATCAAAACAAGAGAGCGTCAGGCGGCGTGATACAAGCCGTCAGCGCCGATAAATTGCGAAGGCTCATTACGCCACACGTTAGTCAATCCTTTAGCGGGCCAAAAATAAAAGAGAAACATGGTGATGGAGTATGAGAAATTCAGTCAAATCCTTCCATATGACGAAAAACGTCCGCATGCTAAAATAATCTCATTTGTTTTGTTTACGGTCTGTAAACCCGCTGTGACTGAATTTAGATTGATTACGTACGTAAAATATTTTCTCGTGTATCATTCAGATGATATTTGAAATTAGTTCGTGTTACTTGCTCGGCATAAGCATTTAATGCTGATTATTACGTGAATGTTATTAATGTTTTTATGTGCGTATGCTTGGGTGTGGATAATTTAGTGTATGGAAGGGTATTAATTCATTTATACGAATGTTTGCCTGAAAACTCGAGGAATCACGCCAAAGTGGTAACAGTATTGTGAAAATTGCTTTGACATCTGAGGTCATTTCGCGCATTTGGGTTTTATTGGGGATTGGACCCGGCGTTGGTTTCACCAAAGGCAGACACGGCCTCTAATTGGGAATCTACAGCTTTCAATCGGATTCCTGATTTGCATATATAATTCAGTTATCAGATAGATCTTTAAGATAATCAATTTATGTATGTACATTAACCTTTATAACTGGCAGCCTTCACAGGATCATTTTCTTCAGTTCAAAGCCCACAAAACCTCGGCAGCTAAGAGTAATTTAGGCTTACGGTTCTTTTCCACGGTCGAGTATGAGAGAGCAGGTCGTATTTACAGCTTTGAGGCATGTCTCGCAAAAAAATGCTCGTGTATCCCTAATATTAATATTTTGTTACCCGCAGTGATTATTTTTGTTGCCCGGCAATGTACAATGTTAAAAAATAAAACTATATCTTCTCCTTCTATATAAAATATACGAATAATAAGTATATATAATATCAAAGAATTACACAACACGTTTACATAATTCGATAGAGTTAAAAACCTAATTTACATAATTCAGGGACGCACATACCAATTTACGAGAGAACGCTGAGAAAAATTGGCACGAAAAGATGGGAAACACAGACTTTAGTATAAATAATCACGTGCGTCGTACAAACCAAACGAAAGCATATATATTATATACGTCATATAAAACATATATAGTACATATATTCGATACGTCAGACAACCTTCCTAGCAACATAAAGCATAGAAGTGATGGGACCGCCCCGTAAATATGAAGATTTTAATTTTTCTTGAAACAATTAATGAAAGTAGTAATTGGACGCCTTCGAGACCTTTATATACATGAAAATAGAAACAATGGATTCAATTTTGACAACGGACGCTATGCCTCCACTTCACTTCAGGTGGAGACACCTTACTGTTCCACTCATATTTAGTTAAAACCACAGACAACCCCACTCCCTTCCATTCGTGGAATTTTGCGGTTATCTAAGATTTTTATTTCCATCATTTCACCATTCCATCAAAGCCTTTAGTGCCCAAGGCAAGAAATGAAACTGCGCTCTCAAATTAGAACTATGCAAAAGTAATTGTAAGATATTAATTAAAATAGTGATCTTTCATAGTTGAGTGTATAGTGGATTACATTATCTTCAGGTCTTAGTTTTCTTCCAAATTTAATACGCCGGAATTATATTTTCCAAATTCTCTTTCTAGGTAGTGTTGCTTTCAGAATAGTGTTATTAGAAAGGACTTCTATATCGCATGGCGCTTCCTGAAATTCCCATCAATAGACATATTTTTTTAAAGATATACATATCTCGTATCTCGTTATTTTATTTGTATATTTATTCTTTTTACAATACTCCATAAGGTAAACCAATTTTCGCGTCAACTATACCTGTAAATTCTGAGAAATTTTTGTCTAGCTTTAAGCTTAAATTGTTCAGCTCAGCACAGGTTCTCCTTCGGTCGTTCTCCACATGAATTTGCATTTTATAATACTACCCTCTAATGTTATGTTAGCATATAATAGGTCATACACGTAAACTCGTTACATCGTCACTGTCTTCACCCTTCCGTTATCCTAGTCACATCTCTACAGTGCTTAAAAATGTCACATTTCCAACTTCTCGATAGTTGGAAACAAAGCGGAGGCGATCGGAACCATGGTCGTGTTGTTGTAATTTCATGTGGTTTATTAAAAGTCTCACATTATGGAGTATTTTTTATATTATTATCAATTATTTATTCGTTTAATTTGGTCTACAACTCCAGAAGTAACGTTATTGGTTACAATAATAGATAACAATGATGCTATACTATACACAAAACTAATTACTGTTTTCAATTAAACTATGTTATTCACCACAACAATGCAGATTTGTTCCAGCTACAACAGTACACAATTACAATGCTGATACATCTCGCACAAAGAGTAAATTATAAATTATGCTTATACCATATCTTTATATATTATTATTAATGAATATATTAAAAATATCAATAATCAGTCTTAACATGTATTACAAACATCTTTTTAAACTATAATTATAAAATGTTTTTGTTCATTTATTGAAAAATTTCTCCTTCTCATGATCAAAACTACTGGTCCACTCCAAGAAGAAAAAATGACGCTAATGAATTCTGCTTTGACATGATAACCTCATGGAAACTTCCCCTTTTCTTTTTCAATTTTCATTTTTCAATTTAGTTCTCATTCTTATGTAATCGAGGTCATATTTCAAAATGTACTTCTCATTTAACTATGACCCCTTTCGCTGTTCGCTATTATCATTGAAAGGATATTGTTATTTGACTCTTTGGGAGGAGGTCGGGTCCATCTGGTCCACTCTTTCATTTAAGCTCATATTTTGTTGAATTATGGACGTAGCAAAATATGAGTGTAGAAAAGAAGCCGTTATGTGTGGGCAAAATCTTCTCTGCTGAGGGTCGAAAAGTAAACGCTGCTGAGAAACACCTACACTGAAAGAAGTTTAAAATATTGCGAAAGCACATGTAAGTGACATAAAAGTTAACAAAATTTACATACGCATGGACTGCAAACCAACAAAAAGTATTCACATGAAACTTTCACTGACATTAAAATTTAATGCCCTTAGAGGTAAAAAAGTGGAAGTGTAAGCAAGTCGTAAAGCATATTCATTAAACTAATTGTCATAGATAATAATTTTGAATTAGAGATTTTAGAATCAGATTCTTAAGGACAGTGTTCAAGAAAATTCAAAGAATTTTTCGTTAAAAGCTCAGCGGAAAAGAATCGAAACTTGTTTCTATAATACTGCCCATTCGATGTTCAGCCTAACTTGTTTTATTGAACGGGAATGGCAGACGCAGAGACTGCGACACACAAAACAAGCAGGATTAGATGCCACCACAAGCTACTGTAGCGCACCGTCAGTCGCCAATTAAGCTTAAATGGCTTCTGATGTTGTACTGCGCTTAGGTTTGCTCGAGAATATATTAGATGAGGAGTTTGACAGCCAAGGCGATCTAAACTTAGACGACAACTTGATTTTAGCCTTAGTCGCCATTCAAAATTACCATGCAAGTAACGTGGCAAACATCGATTTCTGCCAGCAGGTGGTATCAAGCTCTTGTAAAGATACACCACAGAGAAGTTGTGAAGGAGGAAGTATACCTATATATTTTGCTATAATAACCTGTTAACATGTAAATAACCGCTAATATTAAAGAATGTTCCAAGAAAAGCTGTCACACCAGATGAATATATACATAAAAATTACTTAATAATAGTTTACGCATAGTTTTTTAAAATACACGAGTATATCAGTGCTCATATTTCCTAATTAGAATCCAAAATTGTGTTTAGTTCTCCATCGATAAAACGTGATAGTATTTGGGTTTACGAGTTCAAAAACTTAAGAACATAGTATCGTTATATATAAACTTCAATTTCAAATGTACCTAACTTTAAATCTTATGTTCATGCTACGCATCGAATTGAGAACTTTCTGAATGTTCAACTTTCAAAGAAAAATAATACCAATGTTTAGATATATATATATATAT
>KZ308344.1:907349-952596 GCA_000376725.2 Ladona fulva | reverse complement strand
ATATATATATATATACTGCATCTCTAAATAAAAATAAAATACGTATTTCATTATTTACGTAACGAATTGTATTCTATCACTCTCTCTCTTTTACTGTATCCTAAACTTTAGCAGGATTTTTATAACCTTTAGCAGAATTTTTACAAATACTTCTTTTTGTGGGTGCTTCCCTGTAATTGAAATATTTTTTCTGTGTTAAATGATGTCGCAGTTTTCTCCTACACAAAAACATTCTGGATTTTCTTATTAACCTTCTTTTACCACCGCACTTTTAAAAAATGTGTACTTACTTCTGCTTAGATTCTTATTTAAAATTTGAATCCATTTAGCATATTTTGTACTCCATTCTGATTAAGGTTAAATGGAAGATGCGACTTTCTAGACCCAATTTCGTCCAACAAAGACGTTCGTAATTTAACGGATAAATGACTGACGAAATGAATTCGTAGAATCTCCACTTAATATTTAAAGTGTTGTTTCATTAACTAATATTCTTGGTTACGGCTAATTACGAGTTTCGGAAAGGTAAATCCCTCTTAATGAATTTCCAGAGTTACACATCAGAAAATTGCGTTAGAGCATTTAATTTTTCACAATCTGGAAAAATCAGGAGTCTTCTTCAAATACATATCAATTTTAAGTGATCTTTTTCCTTGTTATTCAAACCACATAATTATTATTGTAAGTGAATTAAAAAGACTTTTCAATAAGCGGCTGAGAAAAAGGCCCAGAGTTGATAGGGAAGAGATGTAGTTAAATCTCTAGGAGCAATATGGAAAAGATTAGCATGCAATAGAGCTAATTAGAAGTGTCACGGAAGGCCTTCATCTGTCAATGGTTAGAGAAAGGACGACTAAATTGATGTATGCATAGCAAAGAAGATTTCAGCTCAAAATTAGATACGTAAGATATTACAGCTTGATGAAAATTGACGGCTAAAATGGAGTTAACGATAGAAAAATCCTTTCCCGTTAACGGCGGAACGTCGTCGACGTCGTTAACAGCAGAATACACATCAAAAGTTCAAGCACCGAGCGATGAAAGACGTGGCTCTACACTTAATGGTGCGCGGTGTAAAGGATGAGGCGAACATCAATATAACGAGATGATTCCATATGGGGAAGCCTTTGTTTTCCTTTTCCGTGCACACCGTTCTCCCAAAACACGTCCTATTACAAACCAAAAGGAGAACCCATCGGTCGAGATATCCGGACCCAATTAAGGCCTCAACGCCCGCAGCCAGCTTCCCGGAGATGAGTATTCGCCGTATCTGTTGAGTGTTTATCCCTCACAACTCGCAAGGAAAAAGGTATCTGTTTCTGCAGATACAGCGACATAAAAACCAACACTATGCGTGCTGCTGGTGATGCGCGTACGAGTCTATTGTAGGGTATGACGTCCAAGTTTCACTCGGAATTGAGAGCTTCAAATATTACAGAGAGTTGTAGCAACTCCTCAACGTTGAGAAACATCTCCTCTGTGTACGTTGTTTGGGAAAACTGTTTCCTACCGATATAGTTGAATGCATCAATAGTTATCAACAGTTACATTACATATCAAAAGTTCTTTCGAGCCCTGTCTTCATATAAATAATTTCTTCATCTCTGATAATTCTGTCTTTCGATTTAATTGATGCTGAAGGCTTCGCAGCTATCTCTCCAGGGTTTCTCTCTCTATATCAGCATAATTTGCTCCTTCCTTGACAACCTTCAGCTTTCTGAAACTACCCCTTCCACTTTCTCCTTCGTTGTCTAAAGTCTAATAATAATTGTGTAATAATTGTCATTCTTTAAATGTATCCAATCCAATTGACCTTTTTCTTGGTTTTCTCAGAATTCTCTTTTTCCATTCACCACATCGATACGAATAGACTCTATTAAACTATTTATAGAAATCTGCTGTTTAGGTAACAATATCAGTGAATATAGCAAAAGAGCAAATAAGCTGAAGGGGTGGCAGTTAGCATCCCTCCAGCAAAAGATCTGCTGAAAGAAACTTTTGCCAGCTTACTTTCATCGCTATCGCATCGATAATAGGTGATTCAATACCCAAAATTGAAAAAACCAAACACGGACATAAAATCATTTTATCTAGTCGAGTTCCGCCAACATTTACCATTCGCTAGCATTTTAGAACAAAAATTGAAACAACCTTTAATCTATTGCATTGCGTATATGAGCGTTGAGTAGAGCAGACGTATGATAAACTTGCAAAAATGAACTGATGGAGCCTATTGTATAGCTATATTGATTCAACTAAACAAAATTATATATAATAACTGAAGCACTCTAAATTGGATGGAAGCAAAAATAGTAGCTTAACTGCTGTTAGATATCCATTCTCTGGGAATGTATTTGAGAAATATGGATTTTTCTTTCCAAACCCCGTTGAGGAATACCATTGAAGATTCGAATGATTGGATTGGACGTATTGAGCCTAGTAACCGATGCATGCCAAAAAATTCTTCCAGAAATTCAACTGTTATAGATGGAGCTCAAATTATCCTTAGCTATTCGGCCAAGTGCGTACTCATGCATAATCGGGCCGATCCGCACAGAGGAAGCTCAAAACAAGGAAAATTTTGAAAATAAATAACTTCTCTGGGACCACTTCGTTATTAGTAGACGCGGCAAAAGATCAAAAGTTTCCGATCGTTGTTTGTTTTATGGAGGGAGGCATGTACGTCAGACGTTTTCATGCTTCTGATCATTAACTCAGCTTTTCAAGGAAAGAATCCCTCTCCTTCCTCATCTCCCTTCGATTTGACGATTTCATCGCATCTAGAGTGGGCCTTTGGGGAAGGCCGTCATCCGTGTCACAGCTGCTGCCTGAGAGTTGAAATTGATCCAATTGCGGGCTCATCTTTGTGCTTCGAGGAAACACTAATTTTACTCGGAAATCCTCGTAGCGAGATTTAATAACACATCTTCGGGTGGGATACGACTCCCATATTTGACCTTTTAGGAAAATATTTCTTACGCTAGGATTACTATGCAAGGATGTACGTGTATCACCTCTGCTGTCGGAAACGAAAGCTTGACTTCCAAAATATTTGTCTAGCGAGTCTATTCCTGACCGCGTAATACTATACTATCTTTCCCGGAAATTTCTTTATTATATTCGTTCGTTTTCTGTTTCCTAGTGCGTTTTTTGGTCCAAGCATGTCCTCCGTCTGGTCTTCCGCTGTTTTCTCTATCTCTTCCCTCTCGGCTATGTTTCGTCCAAATATTTCCCCCTCATTCTGTATCACCCAAATAATTAAAGATTTATCATAATAATATCCTTGCTGTATAATGAGTTCCTTTGGCCTTTATTGTTTTATTCTATTCGCATTTATTGTTTGGCTGTTTAGCATCTCCTTAGCTTGAACCATGCTAAACTTACTGTACGCCTATATACCTGTTCCTTCACTGTTAGCAGGATATGCTGCGTGGGAATGGGTGTGGTTTGGAATGGTAAACTAATATTTTCTGAATAATGTATACCACAACCACTTTCATTAAAGCCTTTGATTACCTCATAAGCCATGGTGAGCTGCAAAGGTCAAAAGTGCTTGGACGGCGAATGCTTTCGACTGGAAGGGAACGTAGCTTTATAGGAGATTTCACGAAGACCACTAGATGATCAATAAAATCTCAAGTAAAGTTTCTTGATTTGCACATGATATAATTCTGGAGTAATATGTTTGCTATTGAGCATAAACGTGTTGGCTAGAATGGTGAGAGAAGAGGATATTAGAGACGTGGCGGACCCTTTAGGAGACCTCGGTGTAAATGCTAAGGTAGTGAGGTAACACGGATTAGCTCGAGACTTTCAAGGTAATAATACATGTATGTCCGAAAATTGATACCACTAGGCCTTTGATAATGCAAACTTTATGGGAGAATTTCGTATCGGTCTGGCGTCCAGCCGAAGTCCACATTGGAATATATCTTTGCCGTTTGCTTTACAGAGACACGTATTTTAACGTCTCAATTCTCTACCATCCTGGTAAGTACTGCGAGAAAATCTCCAAAACTCCGCACAATGTGTTCTTATGAGACAAATAGGGTCTTCTAAGATCGAACTTACGACATCTAATTTTTTTTCTGTGGTCTCCTGTTGAGGCCCATACGAAATACGAGTAGATCAAATCTATGTCACTCAAGATTAAAAATGAGAATTTTTATCCTGTAAATAGCTGAGAACTTTCTGTTTATAATAGTTACTTGAGTAAGTTATATTTGAATAAATATAAACGAAAAAGATGAGGAACATTTGTAAGTTAAGAAGTTAAAATTTATTGGCAAAAAATAAGTTATTTTTCAAAATTGGAGGAAATAATTTCCCACATAGAAAATTTCAAGATCTACATGGTCATGCAGATGCATGGTGTGGTTGCTGAATCCCAATTTTCGGATGTAAATTTTTGTGTAAGCATAGGCCCAGTGGTGTCAACTTTTAGACACGTATCTACTTATTTCTACCTAAACACCTCTTGAGGACTTTTGTCTGGAGTGTCCTACTCTACGCCAGTGAGACCTGGACTTTTGGAAAGAGAAAAAGGGGAAAATCGGAAGCCTTCGAAATGTGGTGTTATCGCAGAATGCAGATAATAAAGTGGGTGGACAAATAAACAAACGAAGAGGTATTTCGAAGGATAGGAATAAAACCATGTCTACTCAATCTGATAAAGAAGAGGAGAAGCACCCTGATTGGCCACATCCTTAGGCATGAAGGACTGGCTAAGGCCATTCTGAAAGGCACAGTGGAAAGGAGGAACTGGAGAGGTAGGCCTAGACTGAACTACATGGGACAGCTTATGAAGAACTTAGGCCGCCAGACATATGTAGAAGTTGAGAGACTGGCCCAGGATAGCACAAAATGGATGACTGCTGCAAATCAATCTTAGGATTGTAACGAGAGAAGAAGAAGATCTACTATTTTAAAGCAAGGAACACCCTAAGGGTCTCGAGTGAATCTGCATTAAGTACCTGTGGTGTTCCACTTATAGAGGTTAAAGTGGAGAAAAAGCAAGACCACGAGATATACACTGTCCAACTCTGTACGTGGACTAATATATTCTCGCGTGCTGGTTTAGAATCTTCATTTATAGCAAATATGGGGATAGTATTATCTTAAACTAAGGCGACACCTTCTAAGAAGATCCATAATTGGCGCATTATTTAATATATGCTCAAATTATTTACATCCATTAAATCAATATTAACTTAATTCATCGTAGTATTTCGTGATATCACTAAGTATTAAATAATAGATATCTCCGCTGGATTTTTACCAGGTCAAATAAAGAGCGGCTGATATTTCTATTATTGGCTGCGCCATCAGCATCTGAGCATTGAAGTTAATTCAATTTATGATCGGAAGGACGATAACATTCATCCTAACAATTGGAATTTCAATGACGAAAATATTGCAAGTGATTGAGAAATATTTTTCCAGATTTATTTTCCAGCTGAGATATTATTTACTTTTGGTGCAAACCTCAATTATCTTTCTTTATACATACATTTTTCCGGCTATGGAAAAATCTTGTCTTGAATTCTAGAGTAACAGATCCATGCCAAATAAATCAGTATTTGCATAAAGTCCCAAAATATGTATTTGTTCCCAACTCCCTTTGGAGCACTACGCGAGAGGTTATTTCAATCCGCACCTACAATCTCTTCCTATCTCCACAAGTCGCTTGCATGTCAGCTCTCCGTTCTCTGATTCGAGGCATTTCATTTCCATTTCCTACTTTCTTCCGGTTGGGGTCAACCATGCATATCGATTTCTCCGTTTTAGTCTGACAGAAAGCTGACCCATCCTTTAACATATCCGACATTATGGCTTACCATACGCCTCATTTTGAGCCGGACTGCCCCGGTTAAAAGACATTTTTTTCTGGTTAACTCTATCTGCTGCCTCAGTCTGACAGAAAAACTCATGAAGATATATTACTGTAAGATACAGAGATCCAATCCTGTTCCGAGGCTCTACGTGAAATAAGCTTATGAGTGATGAAATAATAAATTTATTTAATAAGGAAATGGAAGGAAGATAGTGTAGCGTCTGGTATAGAGTTGGGACCTTCTGAGTATTTAAAGACATTGTTATTCGCTGATGACCAGGTTATTATACAAGATAGAGAATACAAATTGCAAATGGCGGTTCACAAATTACATCAATTAGGTAAAATATATAATCTGGAAATTTCAATAGCTACAACAAAAACTATGGCGTTCTTAGGAAGCAATCCATAAAGAACAAATATTATCGTTGAAGATCAGATACTCGAACAGGTATCAAATTTCCAGTATTTAGGATGTGACATAACATATGAAGATGATAACGACATCACAAATAAAATGAACATGAGTGAGACAGTCAGAAGAACTTTAGAAGGTAAAACAAGAAAAGAAACCCAAATTAAGTTCTATAAAGTGATGGAAGTCCCTACTTTGTTGTATGGGTCAGAATGTTAGGCTGTAAAACAAAAAGAAGCAAATAGAGTCATCTGAGATGAAATTTCTCCGTGGAGTGAAAGGTTGTAGAAGAATAGACAAATTAAGAAATACATCTATAAGAGAGGAGCTAGGTGTTCAGGCAATATCAGAGAAATTACTAGAGTACAAAGAAAGGTGGAAAGAGCATGTTCTGAGAATGCCTATTGAGAGGTTTGCTAAGCAGGCTTTTGGAATATTCCCTACTTTGTTGTATGGGTCAGAATGTTAGGCTGTAAAACAAAAAGAAGCAAATAGAGTCATCTGAGATGAAATTTCTCCGTGAAAGTTCGTAGAAGAATTATAAATTAAGAAATACGTATATAAGAGAGAAACTAGGTGTTCAGGCAAGGTTCTAGGTTCTTTCATGGGAAATATCAGAGAAATTACTAGAGTAAAAGGAAAGGTGGAAAGAGCATGTTCTGAGAATGCCTATTGAGAGGTTTGCTAAGCAGGCTTTTGGAATATGAGCCATTAGCAAGAGAATTGCTGGAAGACCGAGGTTGAGATGGTGAGGTGGAACCGGAACAGGCTTTCATCCTAATCCAAGGAGGAGCAAGAAAGGAATAATAAATACAGAGAATCCATTCTTAGAAAGTATTCATAAGCAAATTTTCATGTAGTTGTTACACTGCACGCGCTCAGAGCGTCTTAAAAGTACATAAGATTTACTCAGACTAACAATAAGTTTTAATACAACGTCTCTGTTCTGTCTTGCTTCAGAATATGTTAAGTTCCGGTTTATTACTATTTGTACATGGTAACCCTACTAAAAGTCTCTAAAAGTCTAAAAGCACTCCGACATGGCTGAGGGTACTTCGGGAAATTTTACAACTGTCTGATCCTTCCGGGTGTGAACACTATAACAGAAAGCATTTCCGTAAATATTTAGTTTCATTTTCAAGTTGTGAATGTTAGTTATTCCTTCTAGTTATAGCTCCCCGACTAGAAGTCACATAATTCCGTAACTTTTAAATCGTTATATGATAAATCCTTTTAGAGTATAGCCTACAATATTCTGTAGCAACACTTTCTGTTAGACTGACGTTTTTTAGTATAACCTCGATTATGAATGCGCTCTAAGTTAGTTATATTGTCTCCAGAGATTTTAGGTTCTTTCCATAATATTTTGGTGGCCACATGGATTAACATGTAGCCGCAGATGTTCAGGTTTTTTTCAATTTAATCAGAAATTAACCTATATTTATTTCTAAGACGTATTGTTTTATGAATGTCCTGGGTAATCGATAATTCAGACTGATCCATTTATTTAGCAAAATCATAGGAAAATCACTATTTTATTCCCTTTTGATAAGTACCTACTTCTCGAACAGTGACGATTTATAACCGTCTACAGTTTTTTAAATTTAAATATTGTGAATAATTTATTTGATACATATTTTACATGGTAATGATACGATAGCAAATGCAAAACCAATGGGAAAACTTGGGAATAATATTGATGGCTTATGGTTATGTTTGTGGCCACATTAAAATGCTCCCAAGGCTGCATGCGACCACCGAGGCCGGACTTAAAAACCGCTGCTCCAGAATTTACCCTTTCGCAAAACATGAGAAATAACGGTCCTTCACAACCATCAAGAATACCATAACGAACAAATGTTTATAACTCATTTTTCAAGGACATTCTTATATATTCTGTAAGAAACGTTTTCAATTGGCAGTAGTAAATACAATGTGAAAAAATCAAATAGTTCTTTAATGTCATACTCAATAATCGGTTTCCTTGATGACTTATGACATTGTTGTAATCAATGAAAAAAGTATAATAACTATTTCAAATGAGTATAATAATTTGTAAATTTTCAGGATCAATTATTTTGCGCAAGTACATGTACATACATGAAGACCTGGGTACGAGTCCCGGTCCCGTCCTGTTTTTCATTATGGTAAAGCAGTATAATGTATTTATTCATTTCAAATATTAACTAGTTCTGTGTATTACTAAATTATACATTATTTGTTCCCTCCTTTAACGGAAACATGCGTTTTAGTTGACGTAATAAAAGTCTCTAAATTTTTAACGATTTGGAACGGTTCTAATTTCGTTTGTTATCCCGCGCCCACGTTATCACGTTATAACACGCGCCCGCAGAAAATCCCCACACGCCATTACTGAATATTGGATTAACAATAAACAAAAATAACTATACATTGTCTCGGAATGAATATATTTTGTTTTAAAATATCGTTGTTCACGAATATGATTAATGGAAAAATCTAATACTAAAATCAGGTCCTTCAGACCCTGAGGTTGGATTTTGAAAATGTTCTTTTAACAAAATATTGCATTTCAGTAGTGTAGAAAAGCAATTATCTTTTATTTTGGGATTTATTAATTACTGTTTTTCAAACCATTTCCTCCACGCGTCTTAATGTCAATAAAAATAATTGCATCATTGGACAAAGAATTATAACAACGCCCAAAAATATACTAATTTTTCTTTAAATAAGAGAATGATAATAAAAATTGTAAATTCTTCAAAATTTACAGCGACCTGCACCACTTTTAATTGCAGGCTATATATGTAAATATAAATGTTCTTTCATTTTTATTACATTTTTGGCGGTTTTCCAGCCCCTATACTGTAGCCATTTATGAGTCCACGAAGTCCACAAATTTGAGACACCCGATAGAAAAAACCTGGATGCGCCCTTAATATGTATATTTATTATTTACTATGATCACATTAATTCATATAAACATTTGAATTCAGTAATGTATTGCCAATCAATTTCCTCTTCAATTTCTTAAACGATAAGCAGACCCCTATAGTTTGAAGACAAAAATGTTTTACGAAAGGATGGGTTGACGTTTTATGATGTTAATTTTCATGTTTTTCGATCAATGTTGATTTATCGCAGTGGTTCCCAAACTTATTTGGCCTACCGCCCCCTTTCCAGAAAACATATTACTCAGCGCCCCCCTGGAAATTATTTTTTTTCTACCTTTTTTTTGTTTCTACCTTTTTCGTAAAATATAGTAAAGAAAGGTGTAAATTAGAAACATTGAAGTTTGAAATTATGAACGCGCGCGCGTTTACGCGCGTAAAAACGCTTCCACGCTGCAGTTTTAAATCAATTTAACGGTGAAATTAGGTTCTACATTTACGTTTTAAATTCTTAAGCATAATTTAAATGGTAAAAGAACGTTTCTACGGTTGGCCTCTTAATGCTGACTTAAGTTAATTGAGTTATGTTTTCACAAGTCATTCCATGACTTTTTCTGTGAGGCCCTCGCGAAGTCACAAAATCTCTCACGTGATCGTAATTCGTAACATATTTGTAATCGAAATCCGCGGGGCTCTGTTAGCGCGGGTCCCGGTGCCGTCGCACCACTTGCCACCCCCAAAGTGGCACTACATGAACAGTAGCAGTGCGCGATTGCACATACCTCAATGCAAGTGAGGGAGTATGCGGGAACTGAGCCAACGTCCAGTACGTTGTTCAAAGAAAAATTAAGCGTTATGAGCGGAATACATAAATCAATTTTTCTAAATCTTCTGTTCTTTCTTTTATGCTTTCACCGCCCCCTTACAGTTATTCATCGCCCCCCAAATGCACATGTGGTCATCACCGCCCCCCTGGATCGCTGCAGCGCCCACCAGGTGGCGGTAGCGCCCACTTTGGGAAACACTGATTTATCGGAACGATTTAAAAGGTTCCACCGGAACGTGGAAGATCAGAATTTGCGTCCCGTTTATTTTATTTATTATTAAATTAATAATATGAATCAAAATACTATCTACCTTGGTAGAAAAAGTAAATTTCGATCAGAACTCCTTAAGTTTCTATGACAGCTTTAAATACTCTCTTCTCATTAAAATCCGTTCTGGAAGAAGTCTTTAAAACCTTAACCTGTCTTCGTTTTCCCATCTGAATGTTTCCTTCTATTCTAGCCTCAATAGCATTTTTAGCAATCCTTCTACTCTCAACACCCATTTCCTCTTTCGATGTTCAATTAATTCAATTATACCCTCTCCTCCCCGACCATTTCTAGTACCTCTCAATTTGTTAGTACAAGTACAACACAGGTAAAAATTGTTTTAACAATAGCCTCTAATTCGCTATTCATCTTATTTAATTTAAAAACATGTCTCATAGATTTCCCCAATCACTATTCCATTTAGCATTTCTCCATTATCATGCGCAGACACATTTCTAAGCTTTCCTTTCGGGAGATTATTAAGTATCACATAAATTTCCTGGTTGGGAAGATCTTTGAAGTTGACACATGAAAAGATTGGTATTCTTTGTGCACTTCTTCCTGAGTCAGTTGCTTTACTTACTTACTGTCTGAAAAAATTCCTGTTGTGACTCTAACGTTTTAATAAACATTTTTCACTGCGGATTTCTTTGAGATATTTTAACAAAAAAGTATTTCTAGTCTCATTATGAATTTAAGAATACGAGCAACTCGTAAGTCATACGGTTGAGAAAATGTTTGATATATTCCTTCATTAATTTATCTATTAATTTTCTTACTCCTCTGCCGCCGACATCTGCGCAGATATTATTTCAAATAAGAGAAAAGGTATTTCAGGAATGAATCGCATCAAAGACTCGGTTTTCATACAAGATACGTTTCTATCAAATCTCCAAAATCCTCTTATAAGGAATGATATACCTCTTTTATATCATATAAGCTCACTGTTACTTATGTAGCTACTCGGAGAACAACCAGAGATAACATTGCAACAGCGGATACTTTTCTAAGCGTTTCCTTGGGCTCACCCATCCCTTCATCTCATTGCTCATGCAAATGAGTTCATGGGAATTGGAGTACATAATTGAAGTAGATTGTCAAAAATAATTCGAGCTGATGTGTCTATGCTGCAATGGATTTAATGAGTCGGAATACCTTTATTTCGAACGCGAAACAAATGTAGCGCTCGCTTATCTATTATCTAAAATTGTAGCCCTTTATTTCAAATATCCGCTTGTATGCAAAATTCTCAAATAATTTGCTCATTAATCTACTAAGTTGAGCATATCGTTACGGATTTTCTGGAATCTGCTAAGCTACGTTCCTAGCATTAACACGTGTCTGACATTCTTATTTCAATAAAGACTACGTTCCAGAATCTGGAGAATCAACGATATTAGCTAAGTAGTTCGTGGCTGAGAGCTAAATAATGCTGTTTTTTGCACCTAAATATTTGCATTAAATTTAATTACGCTGCCTTATTCCTTGGGAATCTTTTAAGCAATTATACTTGAAAAATAGCGTAAGCAGTATAACGTAATCAGCAAATGTTTTTGTTGTACACATAGTAATATACTTAAAGATTTGTGAGTGTGCAGTAGAGATGTTCGAACATTTCTCAGAAAGAAAGAACCTGCTGCAAGAGGAAACCACCTACGAAGAGGTTGTTGCCTCAACTTTTAGCCACGCTTGGCTAAGTTTTTCAAATCTTCCGGTACATTTCCTTCTATTAGTTTCAGACAATCTTAACTTTTATCGAAAGTTGGCCGTTAAGGTTTTTTCAGACTTTTGCGAGATGAATAATTGAATAAACTCTGTTACTCGGAAACTTAGATACGACTTTCGAATGTTTCGGAAATCTGCAGCTTTTTGTGCGACGACGACCTACCAGAGGTTCCAAAGTATTTCGCCCGAAAGTCATATTATTTCTGACATTTCTGCCATGATTCTAATGGATATTTACACTCTGGAAAAGCAAACTATTGAGTGAAAATTCATTCGCGTAATATCTCTGCGTGAAAAATTCCATGGACGAACTGTATTTTGGCGATCCGTCTTTTGGACGGAGCGTCTTTCGGTGAAATGTCTCTTGTATAAAAAGTCCAGGTACCATTTTAAGGTAACATTATCTTTGAAGTATATTTGAACTGAAGTGACGAATACCAGAAATTTTTATTTTGGCTCTTAACTACTAAAATCAACCCTATTCTCTCTCTCGTCATTTAAGCAATATCTTATTCTTTCGTCTTTAGGACAATCATCCCCTGGGTAAAACGCTTTGAAAATACACCTAGACACCCTTTACGATATATGCCGATGCCTACGTGCGAAATGACCTTAGCTGTCGAAGTATTTTTAACAATAATACTAATACTGATAGATGCTGATGTTCATAAAATAGTAGTTCATTTGACTCAAATATTATAGTTAAATAACCTCGTACTTAAGAATTTACCAAAAATTTACCAAGAATTTATCAAGAATATCCACTCACGTGCAAATACGTGGTCTTAACAGAGTATTCGTTGCTTGCTATATAAAATCCAACTCTAAAGAAAGGAAAAGGAATAGGCAGAAATAAAACTTTTAGTGAAAATCCCAAAAGGTTTAGCCAAACAGAACGACCGCTTTCAACAACTAAATAATCAACATAAGGTAAATCATCATTTTATAGTTGAAACCGGCCGTTCTTTTTTATCAAACTACGTGAGGTTATTACTTTGTTTTATTTCTACCTCTTACGGAACTCCACTCAGTGAAGATGTCATCCATTGATTAAAGGAAAGAGAGTTTCCTGCAAAGCTTGCAATCTCGCTGAAAGACCAACAAATACGCGCCTTTGGGAGGAGCAATAATTTGGATCCGCATCCCATCGATCTGTAGTTTCGATGCTTGAGAATCGATCCGAATGAAGAACAGAGTAGAAAAAGAAATACATCCTCACCTCGATTACTGCCTTTTTATTGCACGATAATATGTCAGAGATAAGTGTTTAATCGCCTCGATCCACGAATAAAATTTCATAGGGACTCGGGAGAGCCATTAATTACTAAGAGGGAAGATATTGTTCTGGGATGGAACAATTTTTCCTTAGGATAACGAGAGACGTCATCGTACTTTAAACGCCATCTTCTTCGGACATGTCTCTCGAAGAAACTTGGTTTAATGGCTTTTGCCCTAAACTGCTCCATTTGGATCTGATTAATGAACGAATTAGAGGTGGGATTTCTTCAACTATCTCCTCTTTTTTTATTGGCGAGCGATAATAAAGATGTGATCAGAGTTTCATTCCCGAAGGAGTGTTCAGTATTAGAGATATAAGGTGTTTTGTGGTAGACATAGGTCCGTGGTACTTTCCAAGAAACCTTTAATAATCAGCAAGAGTCTTTATATAAAAAATAAATAAATATACACAAAATAAGTACATACAAAATACGAGTGTAGTATTCAACAAAAATACAAATTTTCTTCGTCACATTAATTTCACAGCACATTAAGTATCAAGTGAGAATGAGATCATTCTAAAATTAGAAGTGCCTCCTTTATCTTACAGAGCAAATATCAGGGCATAAAGATCATAAGCAGATCAGTAATGGTTTCTCCATACTTACCTGAGCATTAATAGAGAACCAAAATAAATGTCTGACTGACTGGAACTGATAATTGGATATGAGACCAAACTGCCCCTGCAATGGCTGCAACAAGCTGTGGTTGCCCCTGGATTCCCGCAACCCAAATTACACGAATTACACAGTTCTATGAAGACAGCAATAGCTGTCGTTCCGAGAATTGTGAGTTTTTTTTCCTTTATTTAATTTAAACTAATAAATCAGATGGATGTATTTTCCTCCGTATCAGAGCTTAGTGACCGGTCTTTGCATTTATTTTGATTTATGTGCAGGTCTTGTTGTAGAAATTATATTACTATTTCCCCCTTCTTGGCGACCTTTTTATATAATCATTCACTTCAATTTTTATGGTTTTATCGGTGGATATTTAAACTTAAGAGGTAATCGTGAGCCACAAGTGACAAATGTTTACCTTCGTCGTCCGCCTTGAGATCCGATTGGCCGACGAAATTACCTCCCATTACCCTTGATCGTCTCGAGTGAACACATAATTAACCTACGTAATTATGCTAGGAAGGAATAATGTTTTGCTTCCCTTATCGCAGTGCCGTAGCAATCTAATTTGTCCCAACGTTGCCTTCGACTGATACGATGCAAAGCCTTACGAGCATCATTCGTTCTCGTATATTTGTAAATGCTAACGTTACCTATCGCCGGTTATGTTCCGTAGTTTTTTTCTGTTAGATTGTTTGGTGTTCTGATAGGAAGAAATCGTTTTACTGACTATTTACCAACCAGACTAAGGTATTTTCCCTCCGTTGTTGGATAATTTCCCGAATGGTTTCGGGAAACCAAAATCACTCGATCCTGTTTTTGAAACCATATCGTCTAAGTTGGGTAAAATAGGAAACGGTTTTCTTTATATATGTTGCTAGTTTCAATATTATATTTACGTAGCTCCTTCAGTATGTCGAATATTCTTGAATTCTTTCAGTCAATCATTCAAATATATAATTTTGAACTTTGTTTACATTTCCAGTGCATTCAGAATGCATTTAGATGATAAAATAATATCTCCAAAGCCGCAATTGGAGATTGGTAGGGCTATATTAAAACCAGCATACTAGCTAACTCGAAATTATGTTGCCCTATCTGATACTTTGAAAATAAACATCAAGCAAAAAAAAGCAAGTAAGTTTGCTGTTACCTATGCTGTTGTAACCTTTTCAGTGGTTTCTCTTAGATCTTTTAAAAATCTTAATCACAATTGGAAACCTTCTTGCGCTTGTCCGATGTGTCATTTTCCATCATTTCCTAACCTCTAAGTCTCAACAAAATCTTTTCAATTTTTCAAACTATCAATCAGAAGAAATTAGTGTTAATTTACTCGTAAAAGCTTCGACAGCTAATATCATCTCTCACGTAGGTCCTACCGGGAATGTAACCTGAAACCGCTTTCACCGAAGTCTAACGCGTTACATAGATAACTCTCTGAAGGTCCAAGTATTAGTCATCTTAACTTTTCTCATTCCCCTATTAACTCTTCCCTCTTTTGTTTCTTTCGTCACTTTTCTCAGCTAGAATGTTCTTAAAAATTACATTTATGGAAGTCTGTTTTCATAAAAGAAATATTTTATGATTTGAAAAGAAGCTCGTATGACATTTTAAGATATATCATTTTCTTTTCTGAAAGCCTCATGAATTAAATGATGCATTCAATAATTCTGATCATCCAATTACGATATTTTTGATTACTTGAATATTTCCGATTTCGGACCCATCATCAAAATGCCTGCTCATTTTGAGCTCCCGAGAGGCATACGTCCAAACTACAGTACATTTGTAGTACAGTATATCATAAGAAATGATGAAGGAAAACATAACTTCATAGCACTGTTTCTAGCCCATTATCCCTGACTACACAAGCTCCGCGTTGTAATTCCCATTTCGAGATGTCGTCTTAATTTCTTCACTGATTTCCCATGGGCTTGCTTGTCCCATGGATATTCACTTGATAGAAGATTGAAGAGAAATAGCCTTGAAGAATAACAGAGGTCGGCAAGGGATTGTAGGATAGGAAATAGAAAAACTGCGAGATCTCATACTTGGAAACTTTTCGTCTCTTCGAACCGCAAGCAATCTTCAGCAAAATTGAGAAACTATGTAATCTTTTCTACAGCAATTCATGAAAACGAAAAGAAATTGTTTACTTTAGAAATGAAATTGTTTCCCTCTCTGTTTTCAACTTTTAGTCTTTTTCTTTACCAGGTATGTCTTTACATAGCGGCACTACGCGCTTTCCTATTTTTTGCCATCCACTAATCTTCAATACATCCTATCTAATTTAATGTTTCCTAATATTTTTATCTTATATTTTCTCTTTCTTTTTCATTCACTATTTCTTTTTTAGTACCTACAAACATTTCCTTCTCACTCATGTCCCACCTAATTCTTTCTTTCTCTCCTAAAGCGTTACATATTCTCCTTTTTTCTCCTTTTTAGCGCTTTTCCGTTACCGACACTCTTTTATCCTTCGAACATTTCCATCCTTCTCAAAGGCCAGCAATAAAACGCTTTTAATTTCAAACACAAAGGAGAAAACGGAACTTCTACTTTTTTACAATGTTATTTATTTATTGATACTTTGTCGCAGTTACACTGGCGTTGAGCCTCAGTCGCAATCGATGAATAATAACCTGATAATACAAACATGCTCTTGAATTCTTTACATTCGAACAATTTCATACGTCTGTGCCTTTCAACAAAACATCCCTCTATTTATAAACATGAATTTGATTATTATATTATTTTATCTTTTACAGATATGCTATAGTTACATTTATTTCGCAGAAATTAGTTTGTGCCATTTTTGTCAAATTTACGCAATTTTCTGTACTGTTTTACAATAAATACCAACATCATTTCCTAAACTCCTTTAAAGACTTAGGTAAATATTTGAAGACCACTTCAGGCAACATACTTCACTATTTAATCCCTCTACTAATAAACGAATATTTAGCGGTACCTGTCCTTTGTTCCCTCAACTTCTGCTCATAATCTCCTTTCGCCATATAGTACAATCTCTCCTATGTTATGTTAGTTATATATTAAATTGTAAAAAAAGTACTTCATTTGTGTTTAGAATGTATCCAAGGCTCTTCTACACAACTACTGCGGCTGGAAACTTAGCTTCCGAAATACGTACCTAGTTTCCCTGTGATACTGTGTGTTTACCTGCAACGTCGGACCCTCCAGATGAAGGAGAGGAACTACGCTAAGTTCCCCTTTATTTTACCTCGGAAACTAACGCCTTGGAGTATTTTTTCTGTTTGACATAAATTATCTCAGGAATAATTTCAAACTTCTAAAATTCTTTCCCAGACCTTTCGTAATGTTCATGCCTCCGCTCTGTAATTCCTCATTCCACCTTCATTTCCATCCTCAGTTTTTCGTTCAGCTCCATCTCTGAAAAGAAGTCTTTTCTTGAATTGGAGTTGTTACTTCTTTGCCTTCTTAATCGGCGACCCATCACTAATGGGGTCGACCGATGATATAGATGGTAATTAGCATAGGTGGCGATGAACTTTTTGGCACTAATTTCTACTGCTGGATGCTATTCGTCAGTCTATCCGTACCGGATAACAAGTTTTGCCCTTTTTGGGATCGAAGCGGGTATCACCTCCACCTAATTATGAACTTAAGCGGGATTATTTTGGGGAAAAAGATGTAGAATTCTACCTTGAGACTCTTAATTAATTAAGGGTTAAATGGAAGATGGGACTCTTTAGTCCCAATTTCGCCCAATAAAGACGTTTTATTATTATTATTATTATTATTAATTCTTCTTTTCCTTGCAATTAAGAGAGAAAAAATTTTTGGTGGCAGTTTACGTCTCCTAGATTAAAATACGGCGTATGATAAGGACGGTGTTATTCCGTTCCTTTTTCTCTTCATATTTCCAAATGACCCCTTCCAAAAAATCATTAATGCCTTTAGTGTAAAGATACCCTCTCAAGGGCATTACGAATTTCAGCAGAGCTGACGAATAAGATGAAGATAACGATGTCAAACAGAACCTATTGTCACTCAAAATTAGCGGAACGTTCTCACAGAAACATTCCCAAAAATAAGCAGATTTGAAATGAAGATAAAACTGTGAATTTAGAGGAATTAAGCATCTTTAACGACGAAAATATTTCGATGTTTGTGTGGAAGGAAAAAAGCTCCATGAACGGAACATAGATAATATCAAAGGGACGCATCTCTCCGAATAACTTTCTTAAAGATGAGCATTTATTATTTTCTCTCATAAGCTTCAGTCAGTTTTCCGCGAATTTTAAGGAAATCTCCGTTCGTTTTAAGGCGAATCTTTAAACACGCGCTGAAATTACTTGGAGATTTAATAAATTAAAATAGTTATCACTATTTGACCTTTTAAAGGCTGGGTTAGGCAGTGGGCATCTCTTCCACCTAACCTCGTTTCTTATTATAAATTGGTATTTATTAAAAAAATTAAATACACAAAGTAAACAAATAAAGATTTTGTTTGTGAGAAAAAATCTCATTATTGAGGGTCGTTGAGGAAAAACCCACCTTGCGGAAAAGAAACCCGTGAAAACAGAAAAATAAACGTTAAAGCTGGAAAAAAATAATTATATAAAAGAAAACAAATATATATTCCTGGAGTTAAAAGAAATTATCGAAGTTTAAAAACAGTACTACCTCGTCTCTTTCAGTGAGAATTTAAATAGAAACAGGAAAACGCGTTATTTTGGGACCTCGAAGTTTG
This sequence comes from Ladona fulva, assembly GCA_000376725.2. Taxonomy (NCBI): domain Eukaryota; kingdom Metazoa; phylum Arthropoda; class Insecta; order Odonata; family Libellulidae; genus Ladona; species Ladona fulva. Next base: position 934,026 of record KZ308344.1, on the reverse strand, counting down.
ACTTGATAGGTAATTGTATCGGCGAGGAAAAGTCCTCAGAAGCAAAGTCTTAAGGGAAAGTTTGCAAGTTTCCACCCGTGGACGATGGAGAAACTTAGCAGGATTATGTTAGAGCGGCAAAGCCCCGGAAACGGGAGCCTTCTTGCACCAAAATGACTTGGCAAATTTCATGGACAAGAAATTATCGTAACCACTTCTTGCCTAAAATAAATCGACTGGTTAATGGAACAGTTTGATGCGGAAATTTATTTTACGCTGACATAGTCAGTTATTTTTATGCCACAAAAAATACACCAAGTCATAAATGTGGCAGAAATTTTAGAAATTTTTTCTCGCTTAGAGCGTGTGGAACGAACTTGCTGAATTTTGGAGTTCCCTCTATCTAGTTATGTTAGTTCACTACAGCCTTCTGGTGACATGACAATTGATGACCCAATTCCATGGTCAATTTACGTAGATTTTCATACAGAAACTGATTCAATCGATCTTCATCAAAGGCAATGGGGCGACCGGAACGTGTCGCGCCCTTAATGGTTAATTGAACGTTTTTAGGGCGTAACAACAAACTGCGAGCCTTTATTTCTAAACATTACCGTGTGAACGAAGCGCAAATTGCGTTTTTCAACGACGTGTACATCTATATATGTACCCTGGAAACCGCTTTGGCAGGGGTTGCATGAAATTTCTTATTACTAAATTACTTTCGCGTATTGTTCGCGGAAAAAAATAATTTTTGATTCGATTCGTTCTAGAACCTGTCTGATTTTTCTCTCGGAATCAGAATGGACTATGTAACAGGACGCATAATATCGGCTACATCTTCGAAAGTATCTTCTCTGTACTTATTTAGTAAATTTATCATTTGTTTAAATCTTTTATCTTCTAGAGATTCCATCCTGCTTCCTGAAGCAATTGAGTAACGCTCACTGACTTGTCGTAACAATCTTTTACGAAACGTATCGCCTTTCGCTGTACTTTTTCTAATTCTCGAATACAACACTTTTTGCAGAATACGATACACTACACGCATACTCCAGGTGAAACCTGACCAACGGAATGTAACTTCGCTCCTACCGACTATTCCCTTAACGAATCCGAGTTTCTAAAGACCTCACCCCCATATATTACCAATGCGGATACCTCATGTTAAATTATTTATGAGGGTTACGGCAGGATCCCGATTCTACTGTTGATAAAGTTTTCCTTTTGAGGATGTTCGAAAAATCATTAGCATTTTTCTTTCCGAAGAATTTAATTACCAAACATTTGTCCTAATTGATCTCTAGTTCCCAGTCATCTCACCATTTCATAATTTTATCTAAATCATTCGACAGGGCTAATGTGTAATATGAACTTCCTATTTCCCTATAAATTACCATATTGTTCGTGAATATCCTAACTTTACTATCGATGACTTTTTCCAAGACCTTTGATGTACACTAAAAATAAATAAAAATAGTAACGGTCCGATTACGCTTCCTTGCGACACGCCCGAGGTAAAAATCTATTCTTTTTCAACAATAATATTAAAAATAAACAACAGTGACTCATTCCACAACCCATTTGACATCTTAAAATATTTGGTCACCTTTTACGTGCAGTTACAGTACATTTTCATGAAGATTTAATGGGGATATCAAATACTACATTTATTGGAATATTGCTGCATTAGTCGAATACAGATTTTCGGCTTTAATAATAGTAAAAAGATAAAATTTATCCACTCCAGCCTCTCCATACAAATAATATCTTTCATATACAATAACAGAGATACATCAGCTTGGAGCTGGAAAGTCCCAGCGTTGGGAATTTTATCTTTGAGTAGTTCAGAAAGAAATATTCTCGTATCCGTTTAATTACGTACGTAAAAGTAATAACTTCCTTTTAAATGCGTTGAGAAATTTGAAGTGGTATTGTAGGGATGAATTTAAATGTGTTGTGTTACCGATATAAATAGTCATCAAGTGATGGGCTTCTTAATCATCGTGGTTTAAGCTGGATATTTATTTTCATATATCCCATATTATTGAATTTTTCAACCTTTTCTGTGTTTATTAGGTAATGTATACACAAACTAAACTTATAATGCCTTTATGCTTTTATTCGGGTAACAAAGATATTGGATGATGCTAGTAAGGTATCACCTTCAGTGTGCAGGTAAAATATTGGACCCTGCTGTCGTAGAGACATTAGAAATCGTTACTCTAAGTTGATCGAACGTTTATTGAGCTATTACAGTTACCAGAATATAAATGAAATAAGCGAGAGACCGGATAACATGGCCAACCGATTGAGGGCCGAGCGGTCGCGGAGATAAGGTGCTCACTCTAAGGCATCGTTGGGCTGAAGGCCCGGAGTCCAAATTGTGCCTTCCTTTTAATTCCTTTCGGAAGGCCCAAAGGGCACCACCGAAACATAGGAGGGTGAGGGTTGCCAGAGTCAGCTCGGGATGCATCATCGTTGATAATATGCCTCATCCTCGAGCTGTCATCCCTCGCCCTCCGACACTGCGAACAATTCTTGTATTAGAAAATAATAAAGCGAAACGAAATGCGTTTTTTAAATATTCGTCACGAAAAATCAGTAAGCCTTACTCAGATGCTTTAGATCGCAGGATGGAAATCTTTATCATAAAGCTGATTTCAGCAAATTAAATTAATATAAATTCAAAAAAGTACCTTCTTAGAAGATGTAGCCGACGTTAAGCGTCTCCCCTGTTACACGGAACATTCTGATACTGCGAGGAATATCACAAAAATAGATGCTAGAATTAGTCGCTTCAAGAATTCATCCTTTCCATGGAAGGACACCATAGTAATCGATTAGGGAAGTACAGTATGGTGTATGCCCCTCCGACCATACGACGAAAGTCTGCTTTCAAGATATAAATGTAGATGTAGGTGGGATCCAGATGCCTCCAGGAAGCATACGGCCTTTTCTTGCGTTCATTGCGGTAGCTTACTGAAACTAATTCAGTCACTTATTTTGTTTCTCTGTAACGCTAATGACATCAGGTGAGAATGAAATCATAAATGCCCTCTTTTTGCTGAATTAGCCGATAAATTCATTTTCTTAAGCTTAATTTCGATGTAGAGCTATAGGAAAACTTACAGTATACTGCTCAATATAACCGGATGGTTTCTTACGTGGCCTTATGTGGTATGTGAATGAAAAAGTTTCCTAGCTTTGAGCTAACCTACCTAAAATATGGTTCCTATCAATCAATCCATTGGATGATTCAGTAATACAAGGACATTGTGTAGGATAACTTTAGAAGATACCGCATAGGATAGGAAAATATCCAAAAACAGGAATTGACAGTCTACATACAAGGTATTTCCTTTCAATTGTCCCAAACTTACATATCTGAATTTTTGAAAAGGTAGATCAATTAGTTAGAGCATCCATTCGGCGAGTGGAAGATCCGGGTTCATTTCCTGGTCTTTCCAAACTTTCATCATGTATGATTTTTCATTGGTTAGGAAAAATTTCACCACTTCATATGAGGCTATTTGCATGTAATTTACAACAATTAAATACATATATAAATGTTTGCGTTTGAAAAGCAACGAGTTCGTTAAAAATAGATAAATCTGTCGATAGGGTGTAATCCATTCATAGAGTAAAAGTATAGAACATTCATCACCTGTGAATGTACCTGTCGCCATATGTTGACCAGACTTTCCGTGAAAATTGGCTCCGAATAATCTAAGTAAATGCCCCCATATGTCAGCAAAATTACCATTTATTAGCACCACATTCACCCATGGTAAATGTTATCCAACATCGTTATTGATGTTATCACCTGAAATCCCTGCAGCAATTTCCGTTATCGCCAGAAACCAGTCCTGCAAAACTCCAAATGTAACGCCACTAGATAACGGCACATGAAACTGATCCCGAGAGGAAGAGATCTACAAAAGCCTGTAATTAAAGGCTTGAAAAAAGAGCCAAAAATATCATTCTATTGTTTCAATAAGGGGTATTACCTTTCACTAATTTTAAAATTTTACCTCCTTTTCGAAAGTTGGCAGAAGTTACCTTGGGAAATACATACAAAGTGACGGGCTCCTCTGTGAACTTTATTTGCGTTTCGTTGACAATAACTGAAATGCACCAAGCAGCTTTAAATGTATGAATTCGATTTCCTAATCCTGAATATAAAGAATTGTAATTTGACATACAGATTAGTATATTAAACACCAGTCGAAGTGCAGCATGGGTTCTCAAACTTTTGTTGGGCGTTTAACGCCAACTTCCAAAGGAAAAAATCCTTCACTACTTCTACTGCGCCCTTTTCTTTACACTTACTAGGCTACCGTAGGGAAGGCTGTAAAGGAAGAACAAACGTTTGAAGTGGAATATTTTGCTTTTAATTTCCCAAATGATCTCTGACCAGTTATTTATTCATTTATCTCCAAATCCATATTCGATCACCGCCTGCGTAGTACACCTTACTTTATATTTTTTTCGCACATTAACGAGAACAACTGAAGTGAATTTACTAATTTTATTTTGATGGTTTTATTCTGTTCGTGAACCTACAATGGTATGGATAAAGCGCGTGAATTACCGGATATACTGAAATGTTAATCGAGTATTTCAGTCTATTTTCATAGGCTGAATGTAAGAGGTCGACTTTTATGTGGATACTATTTTAATGGGACAAAATTTTAATTAGCAAAGCTTAACTTCACCGTAAATCATTACAGAATAATGGCATGAAGATTAACGTTGATTTATTTATCAAATATATTGTGCTGTTACTTAAGCGAAACCTCTGATTGCTGCAACGTGTGGTGATGCTTTTCAGGTCCATTTGAACATTTTTTTTTCAATTCTTCCTTCTTTCTCTGGATTTGTCAACAGAAGAACCTTTTTGGCTGCCAGAAAGAGTAATTCAGGATGTACATGTAAGGATATCCTATGATTGGTTGCACACCTGATAAGGGAGAGCATATGACAAGGGCCGACTCTTATTGGAGGTATGTAAAAAATCTTTTATCTGGCTGTAAACAAGTAGGTCGTTTTTTAACCGAAATCAAGTAATACTTGGGTACATATCAGCGCCATTTGATTGTCTGAGAAAACTGTATCGTCTACAGTCAACTATGTAAGAACGACGTTTATTTTTCATTAGATAGAAAGAATTGCACTTTCACCAACGAAAAACCAATACAAATAGCCTTACAACCGTTCTGGATCGAAGGTTATTAAAAGAAAATTTCGCAGATAACGGAAACAGTTTGTTTCCAAATATACGATAATTTTTAATTTTCAAGATAACAGAGATCATTGAAAAGAAAGGTTATAATCTGGGACTATGAAACTGCGACCGACAGAGATATGTTTTGATATAACAGCAGCACGTGGATCAACATAAAAGAAAATTCCAAAGAGCCTGAAGATGCATGCGATGGTTGCTTCGATAAGAACACGTACATCATTGGCAAAGCGGTGGCAGTGACTCAATATCTCAATTGACCTATTTCCAATCACGTATTGTTGGAAAAAAATCGAAAATTTTTAAAGCTCAATCAATCTCTCCACTTGATTTTTAGGTCGGCTTGAAGAGAAGTGGTCACTTTAGAGTTATGTGCCAATCCTGGGATTAAGCCCTACATTTTCCACCAATTCTGAAAAGCTGAATCACGAATCTATTTAAACCTAAGGATGTTTTTGGAGGAAAAAGGAAGAAGTTACAGAGAAAAAATGCGGTAGACTCAAAATAATATGCATAAATATAAAAAATTAATAGTTTAATTCCCTCTCGGTCCAAGTAGCCCAATCCCTTATTTAAAGTTGCTCTTCATTGATTTACCATTCTTGAATAAAACTTTCCCTACATTCACACACCTTTCCGTAACATTAAAATAATGAATTGACTTGCCGATGGTGTAATGTCTCTTAAGCTGGAAGTATTTGAGTCTGCATTAACTCGAAAAATATTTTCTGGCTTTGAACTATTGTTATAAAATATCAGGAATGTACACATCAATCTATTTTAATATGTTCTAAATGGAGATACATGGGAGAATTGTAGGGATTTAATGCACGTAATAAGATTCTTCCGTCGAATATTATAAATATTTAGAGGTATTCATGGGGCTAAAAATTGATTACATTTGCAAATTCCTTTACTAAATATAGCTTCAATTTTTAAGAAGCCCTTACCCATTCCACTTGGACTATTTTCCTCCACTGAGTAGTTTGTGAAGCTCGAATTCTAAGTGCATGCAACCATTAAGATTAGAAAAATTTGCTGCGCAGAAGCTCAAGGTTTTCCCCTCAAGGTTAGGAAGTCTCATTTATAGCTCACGAAGGAGGCAAAGACTAAAAGTTCAGTTCCATCGCGAGTTACCATTTTTATTCTCATTATATACTAATTGCATTAATTTTTATAAATTAATTTTATTTTTTAATTTATATAAGGCAATTCAAAAGTTATCCGAAGAAAATAGGGGCATTACGAGCATACTAAAATCAAAACAATTTCACTAACAGTGAGATTCTAAAATGTAGAGTTTGAATATAAAACTTATCTAAGAGATAGTAAATATTTTTCAACGCTTTGAAATTTGAGGTAATATGGGATATCCGAATCAAAATTAGGAGGAAAATTTCAAAAAGGCCAATTCCTCTATCATAATATTAGAGGGTTAATCTGAAGACCAGATATTTCCATTACAAGAATTTCAGATTACAATAAGCAACGTAACAATTATTCAGTTTCTTATGTACCAGCAGTTTTTGATTTATTTTTCTAGATTTAAGTTAATTGTATCCTATTTTTTCTGTTTAAGTGCAATATTATTATCATGTAATATCTTTAGAAGTTAGGCGGAGGATAATCCATTTAGGTCAAACTTCACCGTATGAGTAAAATAGTAATAATGATAACCAATGGACCTCAGGAAATAGCTCGGTAAAAAGTAAAGATTGCATGCTACAGGCGAAAGAGATGAACCTCATAAGTATAATAGAGAAAACAGTAAAAGACTGCCCATAGAGTTGGCCATAGAAGGTGATACTGTGAAAAATTATTTTATTTTCAAAAATGAATAGAAACAACCGTTACAGTAGTGGAATTATGTTAAGAATATATCTCTTCGTGAAATATTAAGGATAGCGGTAAAAATTTTGTGAAAAGATAACTATCCTTATTCGGTCCAAAGAAAAGACCGGATATGTATCGCAGGTATCAGAAGGGGAAAAAGGCTAAAGAAAACTAAAGAGAGGAAAGAATTAGAAAATATTTAGAGAAAGGGATTCAGGGAAAGGGAGGAAGGGAATGAGTAAATTGGAAAATTATGGACAGTACAGAGGTGAGAAACCTGCAGTCTTCAGTCCTCATGCGGCTTTTTCGGGCGATCAATGTGTCCTTACGGTCAATTAATAAACAAGTTCCCTTATTTGAATTGTTCATTACCTAAGCTCGCTAATGTGCAACAGAGATACATACATCTGACTGTCCGATAGAAAATAGTAAAGGGGTTTCTCCAAAGGAAAAGCGCTGGGAAAGTACGATAACAGTTAGGGAGAGACCTAGAGGTATGCCAAGGAAGAATAGGAAGATAAAATAAGAGGTGTGGAAAAGAAAACGTAAGGATTTGCAAGGAATTTGGGACTCGGTAACCCAGACAAAAATAGATGGAAGGTACTAGGTCGTTCGTTTTCGCGAGAGTGATGAGGGGGAGAAGAGGCGTAAAGCTAATGATCTGGTCAGGAGAGGGACATGTCGATCTAATTCTGAGGAAAGTTTTAATTGCAAAGTTCCTTACACGATCGCTTTTGTTTCGTGAGATTAAGCTGGATACGTCGACGAAGTCAACGACGCACTTAATTTAAAACACACTCTCGATAATCCGGGATTGATGATTCGGACTGTGTACTTATAAAGATTCTGGTGAGATCACTTATTAACAATAATCATCTGTTAGGGTTACTTATAAAAGTTACGGAAAGTAAATTTGTTAGTCGAAAATTAAATTTATACCTGACTGGTCTCTTCAAAACAGCAAATATTTGTTCCATCTACCGTCTTGAATTTGGAAACGTCGTGTGTTTGTAAGCACTTGAATTCACACTGTAAACTTTCTTGGTTTTTACGTCTCTGCATGCTTTCATTATAGTTGACATACGTAAATTTGTATTGATTAACTTATCTCTTAAGTAAAAATGTAGGTACTATTTTAGGGAAAATATCTTTGATGAATTTGTGTATTATCGAAGCTAGGAGGCAGCTGCGATATAATACTGAATTTTTATAGCTAGGAGATATTTGTATTGTAATGGCATAATGTTGCAACAAGGTAATGTATCTACTGCTATTGTGCATTGTGTAGCTAGATGATGGAGATTTTGTAATAGCCAGGAACGTTGCATTATTTCAAAAAGGATTGTGTACATTACTGTAGCTTGTGTAGCTTAGTAATGGAATATGTTTAAAATAGTAATGCAACTACCGAACAATTAGACTATCTGTAACGCAATCATCAGTAATAGTGTGCAGTTTAATCTTAAAGTCTCGCATTTTACCCAGGAGGTCAAGCGATTCTGTTGCTTAAGTTTTATTTCACCAGCAGCGCCTAATTGCGAGTCCACTGTGCCACTTCTGCGGTTGCAATGTCTCAAAAATTGAAACGAAGGGAACTCAGTTTTAAACCGTTTACCCAAAGATAATAGGAATCGCACAGCCTTCGGTTTTCGAGGAAGTATTTTCCCGGAAATTAATAATTTCTCATTAGCTTCTGAATTCTTTGGCAAGTTCGAGCCATAAAATCTCATTATTCAATGACGATTCCTATGGATTACTCGAAAATAAAATAATTCATACCTCCACAGTAATTTTTTTTAAAAGGAGGGCGTTCGGAAAGATCCCTATTTGTAAAACGTTCGGTCGCATTCACATGAATGAGTTTCTCGAAGCTATTTATAGCTAGATATTTTCCACGGAGCTAAACGACATTGCCGTTCAATTTTGTTTCAATCGGGAAATATCCTTGGCGTGGAAAAGCACGTTTACCCGATCTTTATGAAGGTCTTTTGTATTTCACGAATAATACCGTTAACATTTTGGCATCGTTAGGATGATGCAATGCAAATGCTGGAATTAGGTTGACTGTGTAGTACATGAGAGGAAAAAAATTGATGGTGATATAGAAAGTCTATTTCCATTTCCACGTGATGACATCTCCTAACAACTGCAAGCATGGACATATCAAATTCATCATATCAAGTCATTCAAGCCACATTTATTTTCTAATTCTGGACCCTCACTAATGCAGGTACAATTTCTATTGAATCATTTCTAGAATGGGAAATTATTATACACAGTATTGTTGACCGCAACCAATAAGATTTTAACGAAGATCCAAAATGAATGTTTTTAACAACCTCTCACATTTTGAATGTTGTTTCATTATTCAAAATCTGAATATTGTACTGCTATTTTTGTTTACATTTCAGTTTCAAGAGTTTTTGTTTTATAAAATTACTTTTTGCTGCTTTCTGTGAACTCAGTCCTGGATTTTAGATTATTATATCCATTTCGCTCAAGTTGTGTCCATTAGCGTAAGCTTAAACGTTTCTCTCATTCGTAGATCATCTTCTGGAAAGTTATTTAAGTGAATGTACATTTGTTTCGGGGAAGCTAATGTTAAAAATGACAAAGATTTGCTTATTCTTTAAATAAGAATTATATTATAACAGTGCGATGAGTAGCATTTACATTTACATTTTACATTTACATAAATACCCCGCAAACCGCCGTATGGCGTATGGCAGGTGGTGTTCATACACCAAAGTCCCTAATTATTCATCCTATTTACGCGTCTAACACTATCTGGAAAAAGAGACTAATAATAAATATCCGTTCGTGCAATAATCTCACGAAAAATTTCCGACGTCTGGTCTCGAAAGTTGCGTTCGCTAAGCGCAGGAATCACTATGTCGCGTATTTCGTCATGTAAGTCACTACTCAGGAATTTCTCGAACAATCTGTGCCTAAACTCGAATCTTCTATCGTCAAGAGAATTCCAGCAAATTATTTTATTTTCAAAAATGAATAGAAACAACTGTTACAGTAGTGGAATTATGTTAAGAATATATCTCTTCGTGAAATATTAAGGATAGCGGTAAAAATTTTGTGAAAAGATAACTATCCTTATTCGGTCCAAAGAAAAGACCGGATATGTATCGCAGGTATCAGAAGGGGAAAAAGGCTAAAGAAAACTAAAGAGAGGAAAGAATTAGAAAATATTTAGAGAAAGGGATTCAGGGAAAGGGAGGAAGGGAATGAGTAAATTGGAAAATTATGGACAGTACAGAGGTGAGAAACCTGCAGTCTTCAGTCCTCATGCGGCTTTTTCGGGCGATCAATGTGTCCTTACGGTCAATTAATAAACAAGTTCCCTTATTTGAATTGTTCATTACCTAAGCTCGCTAATGTGCAACAGAGATACATACATCTGACTGTCCGATAGAAAATAGTAAAGGGGTTTCTCCAAAGGAAAAGCGCTGGGAAAGTACGATAACAGTTAGGGAGAGACCTAGAGGTATGCCAAGGAAGAATAGGAAGATAAAATAAGAGGTGTGGAAAAGAAAACGTAAGGATTTGCAAGGAATTTGGGACTCGGTAACCCAGACAAAAATAGATGGAAGGTACTAGGTCGTTCGTTTTCGCGAGAGTGATGAGGGGGAGAAGAGGCGTAAAGCTAATGATCTGGTCAGGAGAGGGACATGTCGATCTAATTCTGAGGAAAGTTTTAATTGCAAAGTTCCTTACACGATCGCTTTTGTTTCGTGAGATTAAGCTGGATACGTCGACGAAGTCAACGACGCACTTAATTTAAAACACACTCTCGATAATCCGGGATTGATGATTCGGACTGTGTACTTATAAAGATTCTGGTGAGATCACTTATTAACAATAATCATCTGTTAGGGTTACTTATAAAAGTTACGGAAAGTAAATTTGTTAGTCGAAAATTAAATTTATACCTGACTGGTCTCTTCAAAACAGCAAATATTTGTTCCATCTACCGTCTTGAATTTGGAAACGTCGTGTGTTTGTAAGCACTTGAATTCACACTGTAAACTTTCTTGGTTTTTACGTCTCTGCATGCTTTCATTATAGTTGACATACGTAAATTTGTATTGATTAACTTATCTCTTAAGTAAAAATGTAGGTACTATTTTAGGGAAAATATCTTTGATGAATTTGTGTATTATCGAAGCTAGGAGGCAGCTGCGATATAATACTGAATTTTTATAGCTAGGAGATATTTGTATTGTAATGGCATAATNACGGTCGATTGTTTGCCTCTACTCTCACGAACGTATGACCAGAACTCTTTTGGATTCTTTTCCAGCGATTCGCGCAATGTAATAGATCTATATGCTTCGAATTCGCTACGAGCCTCATTCTTCGCTTTAATTTTTGTCTAAATATTTCAGCCGCTGTTCTTCGTACTCAACACTGTTATTCGGAAAGGACTTCATACGCGAATGAATAACTCTCTGTTTAACTATGTTGTTATTTTGCTCAGATTTAATGTGTTCATTATTAATTTTTAACGGCACATATAGTACCTATGTACTTATATTCTAAATGTGAAGATTTTTTTATTCATGGAAGACACTTTCTTTGCTCCCCAAATTGAGTTTCGCATTTTGCTCAGTTCTTCTTTTATTTTGGAGTTTAAACCCAAAAGGGAGAACGTTTACACCCGAATGAACTGCATACTTTTCTGGATGGTCTACAATATAGTACATGAATCAGCTGATGAAAAATAATGAATTTTTGCAATGTTTTCCACTGACGTTATGAATATCTTACGGATATTTATTTAAAACTAGAATCAGATTCATACAACAAAAACGAAGCTTGCAAATACATAGCGTCGTAAAAATTATAGAGTTATTATTATTAATAAATTCACACTGCAGATAGGCAATAACCAGGTGGCAGTGCCCGACGTCATACAATGATTAAAACATACATTAACTTACGTATCAGAACACAAAGCAAGGTTCGATACTTCGAAAACTGTAAGCGCATTCAATTAAACGTTACTCCGACTTATTTGCTGCAAAATTTATCTCTTGTGGTTAAATGAAAATTTGGTGAACGTTTACTTCGAAGTTAATACTGCAAATACTTCATCCTGCAATATTGTCTTTTATAATATTCCCAAGGAAGAATTGACTTGAAAAAAGTCTGATGGTAATGTCCCGGAGACCGGGAATCGAACCCGGGTCTCCCAATTGCCGGTCGGGTGCTCTGTCCATTGAGCTATCCCGGCAGAACATTTCTCCAAGCCATTCGGGAGACTTTGTGGGCAAGGAATTTGCGAATTCGTCCACATAGTGGACCCGGGTTCGATTTCCGGTCCCGTCAGACTTTTTTCAAGTCCATTCTTCCTTGGGATTTTTCCTGGGTGCGCTCCATCTTGCGCAAAGTCAACCTTACCCGTTTTCCTGTGTTTTATAATATTTCTGCACTCTGTATGTTTCTACGTTATTTCTTTATGATCATCATATCAAAATAAGTGTAATCTGATTTTTGAAATAATATAAATATCTTTAGGAGTTTGTCAAAACCTCTCAAGGGTCGAGTTTAAATAAGTTGAACACAAACATTGAATTCATAATAGTAATGTCTAACATCCATTTCAGACCATCTTCGAAGAAACTTAATCCCAAAAACCTTGCTGTGCATTAATTGTCTATGCTGAAGTTTTTAGGTACTTAAAATATACCGAAATCGATTTTCGTTTCAATGATCTTCACGCTTTTACCTTTTATTTATTAAAAGTAAAAAAAATTAAGATAAATAATAATCTTTCAAAATAAATTTTTTAATTGCTACGTGTTCATTGAGTACACATTTTTGAGCAAAATTTCTGCGATTGAGACTCTAAAGCTAAATTCAGTCCTAAACTGGCATATTTTTCTGATCGAGAAAACTTTGATCGTTGTAAGTAAACTGTGCATAAATTAGAAACAACGTGACTAGGTGAACGGAATTTTCCTATTATTAGAAACAAGTCCGTGATTTATAATTGAGAGTTAAAACACTCCTTAAAGTTGTAAGTTGTACGGTAGGTTACAAGATTTTGGTTGAATTAATTTATAAGACTTAACGAGTCGAAACAGGAAAATCTTAAATTCTCAGGAGAGCCGGACACGCATTTCAATAGTTAAGCTATAATATTCAGGAGAAGAAGAATAATGAGGTTCTCATTTTTATGCCTTCAGGTGTGTTAATTCTATAATTTAATAACAGTGTGTAATAACGTGTACAAAGTTCTCTCTTACAGACTTAAATCGTTACAAAGTTATTCTAACGACCAGTTAAGCTTCCTTTCTTACATTAGCGGGATCGAATGTAATAGGAAATATTTAAACAAATCTCTAAATCTTCCACTATTTGTATTTTGGCGATATTTTTGCCTACCGTACTATGATTTAAAGTAAAAATATTGAGTTTATGAGTCGTTGATTCGAGGCTTCGGCTTGTTTACTTATGTTCATTAAATGTATCCTCATGGTCGAGGAAGAAAAGGAGCGAGGAAAATTACGTATTTTAGGGCGCGGGAAGGACGACCAATCAAATATGAGTAGATAAAAGCAAAACAATTTTAATTAGTATTTACTTATTGAACTTATCAGTTTATTCAGACATGCTCATTATCTCCCTGGTGTTTCATGAGAAATCACTCTCTTATGTGTATGTTACCTCGTGTAATATAACGCTTTTCTTACTATACCACTATTGATCCTCATTGGGCCAAAATGATATTGCTAGGGGTTTATTCGAATTCGGGAGTAGATTAAAGGTCAATAAAAACACGTAAATGAAAGTTTACTACTGCAATTGATGAAAAGTATAAATGTACTACGTTACAGTTTGCAACTCAGCGTTGAATCAGTGAGACTGATTTCTCATGGGACTCTAGGGATAAATTGAGGGTCTCCGAGTTTACAGATAAGTCACTTAAATCTACTCATCCTTGATTGATCTCCCTCCCCGCACCCTAAAATGTGTTTTTTTTTCGTTTCCCTTCCCCTCCTCGACCGTAAATATAAATTCAATAGACCATGGTATTTAAGATAGGCACAAGCCGAAATTTTGATGAGCGTATACAGGTGTAAAACGGGAGCAAACGCACGGCAATCTCTGAACTAGTTTAACTATGTGAGATGCGACAATTAAGGACATTCCGCTGCGCCAGACTTATTTTTCATTGCGATATAAAATGATGGCAGCGCCGTTGCCCTTTTACCGTTAACGTTGGTCGAGCTGTTACATAAACAAGGATACAAGCCGTTCCAGACTTTTTTCCCTCGGAAACTTATCTCGCCGGTTCGCGGAAGTTATTTGTCCCTCTGATAAACTCAAAAGCAATTACTTTTATCGCTTTTTTCTCCCTTTAAACTCGGCCTTTTTCCTCGATCCGTATGATGTAATTGATTGGCCTGAGGCCAACTAACACCGCTCTATTTCCCTACCGAGAGGCGCTTACCCGATACTCGCTCACAAACGTTTTTATCACTTGTTGGACTCGGAGAATTAAAATCGCTAATATAAAGGCTTCCCTTATGGAAGATAAGCGATAATTTTTCGTCTCAATAGAGTAAAAACAAATCCATTCTAAGCAGCTCATTAATATTAATCTATAATAGGAAACAATGTGAGTTTTCTGTGGCCTTAAGGCAGGAATTGGCGAAGTGCGATCTGCGGGCAATAGGGTCATATTTAAGCTATCAGAAGGCATAGACGAAAAAAGATTGAAGCCCTTACTAGGAAATATGAGCAAAAATTCGAATTTTTCATTAAATGCAAATATATGCATTCCATAGAAGCCTCAGTCACTTCCCTAAGTCAAGAATAAATAAATAAGTATAGAATTACTTTATTTAGTATTTATATAAATTAATANATATCCTTATTATTATTATTATTATACAATAAAAAAGTTACAAGTGGACGGAAGTCCGGTGGCAACTTATATACAAAATATACAATTTTAAAAACGAGCTTACACCTAAATTAAGACAATCAACAAAATTAATATAAATTTTCTACACTTCTTACAAAATACATCTACATCTTCCATAATGCATACAAGAACACAATACAATCAAATATCAAAATAGTCTTGAAGGCTCCAACACTAAGCATAAATGTCTATATTTTAACAAAAAAAATTTAATTTAAAACTAAGTATATTTAGCAATATACTAAGCTACTTACTAAGTATATACATAAGACTTACACAAAAAAATACAAAATTATTTTTTGAAGAGTAAAACCAGAATAATTTTACTAATAAAACATTCTTATTTAGGCCCCAATATGGAAGAGACTCGAAGCAAGCGCCTTTTGCGCCTAGTTTTATAGTAAATCCGTCCCTGGCGTGCAAGAAGGACGGCTCGGCTCTTTTCTTTAGACCGTGAAATTTCAGTTTATAAAATCCAGGTATAATGGAAAGCTATTATTACTTAACAGATTTTAACGTGCGCCTGAAAGTTCAAGTGAAAACTTTGACATGGCTGGGACTCAACCTTCCACTTTCCGGGCAGAGGCTGCAACCGCTGAACCACAATGCCAAACTAATTTCACACCATTTGGATCGGTGTGGAGAGAGGGTTGATTCCCACCTGAATTATCAGTTTTCGGTAATCCATAATCGAACAGAACTCGCCTAAATTCTTATGCAGCCCAATTTTTTGACCTTTGGATGTTCTGTACACAAAATCCTGATCGAAACGTGTTAAGGACACAAAAGTTTCATTTATACTCTTGACGACAATTTTGCTGAAAATGTATATTTAATTCAAGCGTTTTGCAATTTTCCTGTTTTGGTTGTCTTTCTACAGATTTTATTTGCTGTAATAAATGTGAATGTTACGATGAATGAGTTTGATGTTGGTTTCGTTTTTATTTCTTCTGAGAGATTTTCGAGTACCCGGCTTACGAAATGTCTACAAATTATTGCAAGAAATTTCGTAATATGAATTTCCATTTACTCAATTTCTTTTTCTAGCATCTTATCTCAATATTAATTTGTGAGTAAAATTATGTCCACTCATCCTAAGTAGCGGCGACTCCTGTCATTCTGAATAAAGATGCCTGGGTCAGAAATACATCGTGTTGACATTCAAATAAACATCTAGCTCGTACATACCTAATGAACCATACATCTTGAGCATCAATGGAATCAGTGTAGCAGTAGACTAACAAGTAATTCACAAGTCTCCCTAAATATCAGGCTTAAAGACGAGGCTTGGCACGCACCACGGTAGGGTTCCAAAGTGCGACTCAGTTTTGGCGCACAGTTTCCTCATCGGACGAGGAAGTCCAAGGAACAAAAACCCAAGTCTTTTTCGACGGATTATGCATCAACTATCGGTAAATTATGTAAGGAGGAGAGATCGAAAAGGGGTAATGGAGAGGGAAAGTGAGAGAGAAGGGATAAAACGATTAGGTGATTAGGTGGATGATGGAGTCGGGATGAGGATGAGAAATTGAGGGAAATTTAATTGAAGGCGAGGTTGAAGGAAGGATCAGATGAGGCACAATAAGCTTTAACGGCCGGAAAGACTTGTCAACTGAAACCGGAGAACTGTTTGAGTCCGAAAGCCAATCAGTGGTTTGATACTACTGCTTTTAAGTTGGCGAAAAATGAGGACTAATTCAATATGCCGCAATGACGAATTTCCAGTTATATGCGTTTACATTAATACCCTGTCAGACGAAATCGGCGGGTGAAAGGGATTTAAAGTATTCTTATTCGATTCATTTCTTTCTCATTCCTACACGGTGGTAAGCACGCGAAAAAATATTTTCAATTTGACCCTTAACATACCAAGGGGAGTCCTAGGAGAACCCAAGAATTACATTTTTAGTGATTCTGCTGTAACTATAACAATTATTTTTTCTTGACTTTAATATTTGTGCAGCATCAGTTTACCAGGAAAGAAACATTATTTTTACTACTATTAAAATAAATGAACAAAATATGGTTGGGTCTAAATCTTTCAGAAATCTAAAATACGCATTTTAAGTAATCTTAAGTACCAAAATATTAACAAGTAAAAGAAAAACGGTGAGGTCCTCCGAAGACCCCAGCTTGGCAAACAACGCGTTGTTGCAACGTTGACAAACTAGGCTTGGTATATTAAGCGTAGGGCCTCAGAACCAGGAGCCAGTAAAAATTCCCAATAAGCTAAATAGCAATTATACAAATTTTTTTTCTTTCACTCATTGAAATATGTTAACAATAACTGACGTATTTCCTTCTTACATAATGTGATGGTTGAAAATTTTCCTTCAAATGTGTCATATAATTATAGTGGTGTATTTTAAATTAAGTGATTTACTTTACTATTATTCACGACTAGCGGAGCTATCGTCATTGCCGTCTCCGACACAAATAAGATTTAAAAACGGTTGTTAAAAGTAGCGATATTAATCTTCTTTTATTATTCAACTGTAGCGGCTTAAATTTTTACTAGTGCCTTATACGCGTTAACACATTCTTATTTCTCCTGATGGTACCTAATTAAGAAATATATGTTCCTCTAAAAGAATTATGTTTCATAGCATTCTTTCTGCAAAACAAAAGATTGCTAGCTACGTTAAAAACTCATTTTTATACGCAAGAACTCGGTATTCAGATTTTATTTACTGCTTTAATAACTGTCACAGGATGGTTTTATTAAGGTAAATATGAATATTTTCAGCGTAAATTTTTTCATTTAAAAGATTATAAATTGCGTGATACTAAAAAGATTACCATTTGAAAACTTTCTCCCAAAATCTTCGTAATTAATATCTCATTATTTACAAATATATCTAGAATAGTTCGAACTAAGATAATTGCGTGCGATTCTAGGATTAACCGAACATTTACTCATACTTGACTCAGTATGAGTGTACACAAAAAGCATTTTCCATCGTTTCCTGTGTTGTTACGTTAAATGGATCATTTAAAAAGGTTTTGAGCCATGAAGTATTTCAGAACTAACAAGAAATTTAGAAACTAGCAAGTAAGACTTTCCTTTGCCAGTATCAAACTTAGGCAAATCGTTACAAATCTGATCGCTACATTTTACCCTAATCCTCACTTGTCTAGGATTCGTATCGTGTTTGGGAACAAACGTCACCATTTCGTTACGTTCTCGGATTCCCTCGTTTGTATGCGCGCTTCCTTTCACTTCCTGACCGTCAGCTGTTGTGTCACTTGTCGCTTCGTACCAAAGGNTAAAAGATAATAGAAATAACCGTAGCATAGAATTATTAGTGCAGAAGTGAGGTTTTGAAAGACCCAATCATCAAATCGATGACTCAAATCAAATCGATGGCTTATCAAATCGATGACTCAAAGCTCCCTAATTTCTTCGTAAACTAAGATTTTTTTATTAATTGATTGTCATTCTATATACTAAAACAAACCATAGAAAGAGGTTAAATGGCAGAGATTTTTTATGGAATTTCTCCATTTAAAAAATTATTTTAATTATAATTAATTTGTACATAATAGTTAATGGCAGGATAAGGCAGTAGCTTTTCTTTTTTTTTTCTCACACTAAAATGATCCATTTCCTGTTTATTCAAACAATGCAGTGATTTATAGTTTATTTTTTAGGAAAGGCATGGAAAATAATGAGACACCATTGGCTAATCATTACAACTACAGTTATTTTGGCAAAACAAATGTAGGAAAATAATTCCAATCTGGTTACAATCCAAATTATAGCTTTAACAGTGTTTGTTTGTATGTGCTTATGAAAAAAAAAATACTCAATGTATGCATGTTAGGTGGAGTAGTGGTATTTATAATTGATTATAATTATATTAGGAAGCTCATTTGATTTAACTCCATAGTAAACGCCTAAATTGGAGAAGATAGATAATTTTATTAAACTATTTTACGGAGTATGGAAAATTTAATGAAAGAATATCCGGTGAATCGGCTGTTCTTCCAATATGTTTTACTGTTATATTGTTTTGCTATTTATTCAAAATTTATTTCTCGGATCACAGTTGAATACAAAAGCAAGAAAATTAACCAACACCAAATGACATTATACAGTGCAACTCACGCGCTGTACAATTTTTGCCATTACCACGAAGTTAAACGTTTATTTTCATAGGAATCAAACTTGAAGTCCTTATTCCCAAGGAGAAACGGACATGGAAAAGTCTGACTGAACCGGGACTCGATCCCTGGTCTCCCAATTGCCGGTCAGTTGCTCTTGGAGGAACCTACCGGTAATTTTCCTAGGGAATTTTTCTAGGTGCACGCCTTATCGTGCCAAGTACCTAAAATCCTTTTCCTTGTTGAAATCCTAACGTGTAGTGCGCGTCCTAAGTGAGCAGCGTGTTCACCTTTTGTAAAAGCGATTCCGGGTTCGATTCCTAACGGGGGCTCACGTATGAGAAATCACCTCAGCTGTCAAAACACTTTAAATTACAGTGCTGCCTCCGTTATTTAGGCCACTATCGATTGGCGGGGAAGGAAGGCTATAATTTAGATTTTTATACCAAATAGACGAAACAAATTTTAGTAAGCATTAACAGTTATGCCTGCTGTTTTACTAAATGTAAGGAAATGTAAATTAGAAATACTAGGGGTATTCAAAAAGTAAGTACACTTTTCTTTCAACATATGGTAATATTTCACAACGATAGCGGAGCTGATGCAACACATTGTTGAGACCCGCGGCT
The DNA here is from genome assembly GCA_000376725.2 of Ladona fulva. Lineage (NCBI taxonomy): Eukaryota > Metazoa > Arthropoda > Insecta > Odonata > Libellulidae > Ladona > Ladona fulva. Next base: position 914,288 of record KZ308344.1, on the reverse strand, counting down.
TGTTACGGTGGCATTTTCATTCCATTAGCATCAACTATTGTAGCGTAATACAAAAACAAAATGGCGCGTTATCTGGAAACTTGCTCCATCGTTGTGGTACACGGAGCCTTGCAATTTTTGTGGAAAAACGGCACACGTGCACCGAAATCCACTGAATAATATAATAATAATGATAAAATAACAATCAGCTATGAATACTGTGTTACAATGCAAACAAAGCCTTGAAAAACGAGCCGCGTAGTTTTAACATTTCCCCTTTAAGTTGCTTTCGCGAGAAATGTATATCCGTCGTATTTTTGCGATTCCTTACCTTAATTTATTTGAAGAGAAGGTCCGCCTACATGGGACTGTGCACCGTCTGAGATAGACTTCATCATTTCAATAAAAGTGAACCCTCATTACTCCTGTAGTAGCGCAAAAACGAACGAGCACGCATACTTTCTCGGAAAAGGGCATCCTTTTTTAGGCGCCCGCATGCCCTCCCATTCGAGTTATTTGCAGCGTAAAAACTGAACTTTGCGCGCAATTCTTGCATTTTATGACCTTCGGAGAGTACACTCTCTTATTGTCTCTCGTAAATGAGGTCGAGTGGGGTTAATGCGGAAACCATCTTTCAAATGCAGATCAAGGCTACCATCGATCATTGACAAATTATTTGCCCGCCTGGAAATGTTAATGAAATGCTTTTTTCACATTGTCTTATGGTTAAATCATACGTTATTACTCTTCGTTGTTCGGCTGACAATCCATAGATTGGTGAGCTGCTGATTGAGTAAGGATACAAGTTTGAACGTGGCTGAACGAATTAGATGCTTGAAACGCTCCCATAGCCGATTCGCCACCAGTCCGTAACTGTCCGCTGTGACCAGTCCTGGAAACAACTGAAGCCCGGGATGAACGACCTTCTAAGAAACACCCTAGGAGCATTTCAATATCCAGGGCTATCATATTCAGATGTAGAAGAACAGCACAGAAGAGAAAAAAACTACTAAATTGTCCGCACTTTTTAATACCTACGACCAGTTTCGCTACCGGAGTAGCATCGTCAATCTAAAAATCGAAAATCTACTAAGTTTTTCACTGCTATGATATGACAATCCACAAAGAAAGGCCTGAAGTTTTTGTTTTTATTTTTAGAAGAATATCATATTTTAGTTTCTTCTACCCCTGAAGATGATAACTTGGCTATGGAAACGAGCATTGTGTGTTATCCATCTGAAATTCACGCTGTGACAAACAAACAGGTAGTTAAAAGAAAGGATAAGGAATTTACTTTGCACATTGAGGTGCCTTAAAACCCAAAACAGAAGTGAAAAATAACTACATGACTGGGATACGAACCCATTTCTACCACTTTTCGGACGGGAATTCTGAACCACTGAACTACCATGAGTTTATTGCGGGAGAATATTCAAGTATATAGCACCCTGAACAAATTTGTGTCTTCCGTGAAGTTTCAATAAATACTTAAGGGAAGTGGGGAGGATAATATGGAAAATATGTTCAAAACACCAAAGCATGGATGGAAAGTAGGTTCAGGTTTAATAAATGAAAATACGCAAAAGAGGTTAGATTAACGGAGAAAGGTTCTCGAAAAAAGAGGCCGAAGGAAGGATAGTGAGTTTTGTATGGTCCAACATACTTTATACGTACTCCAGTGACACTCCTGAATCACAATATTTTGCTTCAGGTTCATGTTCCTCAAGTATGAGGGTTTGGAAACTAATATACCCTACTCTACTTCTACGATTACTCATTATCTTACACTGCAGATTCGTTCGATAAATCTTAAAAATTTAAACGCGAGCGAATCAATATCAAGGTAAATTATCTTTGATTACGTAAAGTGTAACATATGTTACATTTGTGACTATATAACGGATATCTGTAGATAAAATGGACGGCTAGTTCTTAGGCATTCAAATTATTCACGAATCATTTAGGAAGAAGTAAATAAAAGGAAGAACAATCTACTTTACGTAGACAAAATGTCTAAAAGTGCAATATACACGAGTATGTTAACATACAGTTTCGGAATTCATTAAAATTGGTGGATAGCTGGTCAAAACGTAGGAGATAACTATTATGAAATATTTTTGCAATATTTTTTCAACTTTTGGAGAGTCATAAATACACGATTTACACATTGTATTCAGAGATTTCAGTAACTTAAAATTCCATAAAAAATATCAATGTAACTCATTGCTTAATGTAAGAATACTTCATTTTCACTCAAGGGAAACGTTAAATATTAACAGTATTTCATGTGTAGCTTTTCCATGCTGTAATGTAAAATTCTTATTACTCCCTTTAAAGTTTACATCTTTATTGATTTAGGAAACAAAAAGCGTTTCCAAAGCGTCCTGAGGATCAGTAAAAGGATAAAGCAACTCGAGGCATGTTTGTTTTGTTATTTCCCTTGATAGTTAATAATGTGTTTCTCTTGATGTACTCATTCACTCTTATCGAATGTTTTGCTCTATCCCATGTTTATTAGCCTTTGTTTTTTTATCGTTCAAAAAACTTTATCTCTGTTTTCCTCTTCGTCGTATTCCTTCCTCAAACCCCTTTCAATAGCGGTTCATCCCGTCTCAATATTTCACTTTCTCTGCCTCTTTTTTGTTTCGCCAAAAAAATTCCACCTAACCTAATTTATCTCCCTTTCTCCCAGGTCGACTTTCACTAGCCTGTGCCAGAATTTAAGGATTAATTTTGATTATCTTTCTTTAAAAGATAATAGAAATAACCGTAGCATAGAATTATTAGTGCAGAAGTGAGGTTTTGAAAGACCCAATCATCAAATCGATGACTCAAATCAAATCGATGGCTTATCAAATCGATGACTCAAAGCTCCCTAATTTCTTCGTAAACTAAGATTTTTTTATTAATTGATTGTCATTCTATATACTAAAACAAACCATAGAAAGAGGTTAAATGGCAGAGATTTTTTATGGAATTTCTCCATTTAAAAAATTATTTTAATTATAATTAATTTGTACATAATAGTTAATGGCAGGATAAGGCAGTAGCTTTTCTTTTTTTTTTCTCACACTAAAATGATCCATTTCCTGTTTATTCAAACAATGCAGTGATTTATAGTTTATTTTTTAGGAAAGGCATGGAAAATAATGAGACACCATTGGCTAATCATTACAACTACAGTTATTTTGGCAAAACAAATGTAGGAAAATAATTCCAATCTGGTTACAATCCAAATTATAGCTTTAACAGTGTTTGTTTGTATGTGCTTATGAAAAAAAAAATACTCAATGTATGCATGTTAGGTGGAGTAGTGGTATTTATAATTGATTATAATTATATTAGGAAGCTCATTTGATTTAACTCCATAGTAAACGCCTAAATTGGAGAAGATAGATAATTTTATTAAACTATAGCGCGGAGGAATAATTTTCTGTTTCCTTAAAATTCTTGTTTTGATAGAGGTTATTATACAGTATGCTTTTCTGGAAAAATTCCGTGCCTTAAAAGATGAAAGGAAACGTATTAAATGTTTATGTATGTCTGATGATTAATACGTTATGTATATAATGATTGGATTGTATGGAGTAAGACATACGTAAGTAAGACTGCAAAGTTCTTAATCCGATGTTGAACAGCGTCATAAATATCTCTGCCGTATATAACTTTCTTTCATACAACCCCTCTCCTTGAAAGGCTCTCTTCTCGCAGAATTTTATTTTTTAAGTAATGTTTCTTTCAAGAACGAATTCCTTTCCAAGACATGCGTTTATTATGAGGGACAAAAGGTGAAGGTGTATGAAATATATAGGACTAGGGGTCTCTATTAATTCAAACTGGCAGAAAAATTCAAATTTCGAGCGCAGAAGGTATGGAAAACTATATAAAATCACATCTCAGATTTTCCGAAAAACCTTTCTAAGTAATCTCGATTCCTAGAAAGATATATTAAAGCTTTAAAGTAAAGTACACAAACTGTTGTCGACGATTTTTTCTTTGAAAGCATACGTTCCAGGATTTCGTATTTCGGTTAAATATCCAGCATTTTTTGCTTCAATGAAATATTTCATATTTCTGTCTCTGAATATCCAACGAAAGCTTAGAAAACAAATTTAACATGCTAACTTAGTTCCTATATAAGTATAAAAGTTTTATATAGCGATAAATATCTTTACGTCATCTTACTACTACAGTAAATATAAATAAGTATGAAATGAAAAATATGTTATGTAAACATCTTAATATTAAAGCGCTGCAGCAGGGTTTTTTTAATATTTGGAACATGACGGCATACAGTATTACGTTCATTTAAGTAACTGGAATATCCTTCTTTCTTGCCTCAGTGAGGAACGGAGGAAAAAAGAATAGAAAAACCAACGCCCTTTGAATTATTTCTATGGGAACACCTAATCTTCGTGAGAAATCCGACTTCATAAGGTACCTTTCATAATCCTGTACAGGTCGATCTCGTGTACGACCTGACCCCAAAAACTTAATGTACAATTTTGCAAGGTTTTTTTTTGTAATTACTGAGAGCCAATTGCAGTTGATTCTTTTTAGTAATAATTTTGTGGATTTTAGAATTATTTTCTCTGGTTGTAAAGTCTGGGAAGATAAGTGTTAACATTTTTAAGTTACAGCTTTGAGTTGCGCAAATCTGCTGCACTTTCGTAAAATCCAAGATGTTTGACATGAGATTAATTTCGATTCTCAGATATTATAAAAATGGCCGAATTCGATAACTTTTTGTTGTATGATGATCGGATTATTCCATTCTAACTATGCGTTAGACATCTAATCACATAATATGTAGCCGATGAGCTGTATTGGTTACGACATTTTCAACTCTATCGTATAGTTTGGCTGGTTTTTCACTGAAATTTTATTCATAAAGGTACAAGATTGTATCCGATATATTGAATATACAAGTAATGTATTTCAGTTTTCTCTCTGGTAACAAAGAAGCGACTCCTCAGATTTAACATTTTTCTTTCGCACGTGTCAAGCGTCGCGAATTGACATGGCTCAGAATGACTGACGACGCTTTGGTTCCGCGCATTCTTATTCAGAAGCGTCTTTAATAAGAAATTGTTGATGATGTTTTTCAGAAACCACCGAAATTCGCCTGGAAATCTCGCGGTTGCCAATGGCAACTCCCACCATAAATCGATACCTCCCTCTGTCTGTCTTTCTCCTAATTCCCGAGTTTGAACGATGAGAGTGTCATTATCGGTATTGCCATCCGAAGGAAATAATGCGAGAATCCCACAGTCCGTTTTTCGAGGGGCCTAAGGGGGGGGGGGGGCGCATGTCCTCTTGGTGTCCTCCTCTTCCTCATCTCTGGAATCGAAGGTCATTAGCAGCCGAGCGAAGTGAAGGGGTCACTGAGAGCAGTGTTGATTGAGTGAAGGGAAAAAGATGGAGAGCGAGAGATGAAAGAACCTCTCGCAGTGCTATATATGATTAAGGAGACGCTGAGAAAATCTATCTAATTATGCTCCAGACTTTGAGGTCGCGTTTCGAATTGGACGCTGCGATGAAATAGGTTGCTAAGATACCGAGGAAGGACTCAAAACCATAAATATGGTAGAATAGTTCACAGTTGGATACTATCTTTGGTCCTTCCGACCCCATCTAAGAAAATCTTGGAGTTCTCAGGTACAGGAAAAGTGTACAACGGAGAGGGTAGCAAAGCAGCCCTTACTAATTTCCAAAGTAAACGACTAAAAGAAAAGTTAATCCGAATAAGTAAAGCCATGGATGGGAGCAATCATGGTCGCGTTAAAGTGAAGGCCGGTTTAAAGTTGAAGTAAGAGAAGATAAGGAGTAGAAAAAGGAAGTTAACTTTCATAATTATTATTTGCAATAGCGATTGATGAAAAACAATGTTAGCTAATGAAAGAAAGGTTGTAAAAAAGAGGAAAACTTTTATTTGCCGATGATAGAGCAATTTAAAAATATAATCAAATGGCAATACAAAGAGAATTGCAAAATAAGGGTCTAGTTATCAGTCAGCTCCTACTACAGATTAGTGTCGTAAAAATTAGCAGCAACACTGCCAAAAACAGAAAAACGTGAAACCTAACGATAAATATAAACATTGGAAGTTATGGAAGCCTTGGAATATTTAGGGGGTGAATTGCACGTAGAAAAGAAACGGGATACTTAGTAGAAGAGTACAAAATGTGGCTGTTTCTATCGAAAAGCAATCTATAGTTTTGAAGAAACCAGTGAAATGCTAAGAAGTAATTTTCTTTGGGCTATTTGGTACCTATTTGCTCATACGGGATGTGTAGTTGGGCATTTGAAGAATACAGGCTGTGAAAATGGGATTTCTCAGGGGTATGTTTTGAGTGACCAAAACAGGCAGATGGAAAAGCAAAAGAAATTCGGGAGATGAAATAGGAGCGGAACGTAATAGAACAACTAAAGAAAAGAAGAGATTTCTGTGTTATAGCCTCGTAAAAAGGACAAAGGAAGAAAGACTACTAAAAGTGGCATTAGGAAGGAGTGAGGCAGGAAAGACCCCGTCCAAGGAAGAAATGGAATTAAAGAAGAGAGTGGAGGAAGTGGATATGGCCGTGGAGAAAAGACAGTGAAAGGTGGACAAAGTTTCCTAGGCCTATCTATCCCTACCGAAAAAGAGAGAAAGAAAGAAGATTTCGTTGTATACCTGTATATTTATGTATATTGTTTATAATTTTTTGCTATGTGATCACATCTTACATACTAGTTTGATTCTATTTAATATGAATTTATGTTACGAAACATATCAAGCGGTATTTGTTGGATCATCTCCATAATTTATTAAAGATCATGTTACAAAACTACACTAAGTCTTGTAACATAATCTATAATGAAATGATATTGTAATTTTGGAACTATACTATATCCCCAGGAGTTAGGTGGAAGAGAGGCCATTTTGGCCTAACCTCGCCGGAAGAATAAATAATAATAAGG
>KZ308344.1:888188-907258 GCA_000376725.2 Ladona fulva | reverse complement strand
AACTACAAAGTTATTACAAATTGATGTTCAAAATAGTAACAAATTAAACTACAGAATTATTACAAATTGAAGTTCAAATCTATTGCAAATTGAATTATAAAATTACAGCACATTAAATTACATTACCTCCAAATTGAAGATTGATTTCCTTTATGGTCCCGCTAAGTCCAATTATGGACATGTCAGCAGGTGCCCAATTTTCACAAGTATTGGTATTGCTCCAGCAAAAAACAATGTTTTCTTCCACTTCTATTTATACCAGTACATCTTTATTTAGCATTGAATAACCACTCCATTACTTTATTTTTAAGAGTGCTCATACGCTCTATATTTCTTACGTCACTTGGAAGTTTATTAAATATATTAGGTATTAATAATAATAATAATAATTTCATAAGTTATATAGTTGATTGAAACTACGATATTTCTTTGAAAATTGTCCTGCAACAGACGGATTCACGTTAAAAGCATTAAGTTTTTTTTTACCACTTCAACGCAATTAAATCGGGATATCATGATACCCATTGGCAACTCGAATAAACCACTTTTTTCTTTTGAGTCCAGTGAATATTTAACTACGTAAATTCTTAACGCATATATACTATACGCATAATACTGTACGCATAATCTAAAAAAGTTGCTTTTGTTACAGCGACCTCTCTTGTTTTATGTATCTCTTACTATAAACATATACATTGCTATAATAATAGTAGTTTATTTTTAATAGTAATATATTTTTATTTTACTTATAAAATAAATTTCCGTCTCCCTTGCTCTTGAAACATTTCGTTCTCGGAAATCTTAAGGTTTACAAGTATTCGGCCTTCGCTACAACATCCGGAAAAAGAACTTGTAAGAACACTAAATAGAAAGTTGCAAATATCCAAGAATTAATTAATTATATCCTATATTGATTATTTCCTTCTCAAACTGGTTTAAAGGGGAAGCATTACCGTGAAATATATTTGAATGCGTTGGCTGCCATTTTCAGAGCGTTAAATTCAAACATCGCAATGCAATACTACTGCATTCCCACAGAGATGGAAGCTCTAGTAATCCCCCAGTTAATAGTTCATACGTGAAATATTTTAGAAATTAATCTTCTCATAATCTTCTCTTTCCACGAGTTTGAATCCCTCGAATGATAACTACTGACGTAAGTACTTTTGTGGAAAAATGATTCTAAAAATTTTGGAAGCCGTATTTCCATCGTAAATCATTTTCCCGGTGATGTAGCAGCTCCAAAATGCCTTTACTATCCTTAGTAATGCAGACGGAGGGATGGTTTCGTGGCGTCTAAAGCTACTGTTAATAACGTGAAGTACGAGAAATTGAAACGAATGTGTTTTGAGTTTAATTTCATATCAAAAATGAATTCAGTTATCATATATTACGTAAGAATTTCTGTGTATAGCAGAACACCGAAGTTACGCGGTGGGTGGGACCGACGAAAATCGAGAATTTCGAATCTCGTTACTCGGATACAGCATTACATGTGTACATAAAACTTGATAGGGACCAAATACTAGCAAAAGCGCAGAAACACGTATCATAAAAATCGTGTTGCTCTATTTATTAATGCAAAATATTAAACTAAATCAGTTATATAAAATGAAGTTGTATCAATACCGATGGCTTCATAAAATCTAAAACATTCGTCCAATTACGTTTTTTTCCTCCACGCAAAATTTCTTCGTTGAAAGGTAATGATAACTCATTCCTTGCTTTATTGCTGTAATGCGTTCTTAATTGTACTATACACGTTGTACACTATATTTTCTAATATTCGTACGCCTTTTTCAATTGTGCCGAGTGTTTCTGTCAATCTTGCAAATGCCATTAGGAACGAAACGGGAGGGGAAAACCAAGAACCGCGTAACTCCGAGTTCGCGCAAGTACTGGTAGTGTAAGTCGGTGTATTACCGCAGTAGATGTAACGCATGTGACGCACGCAAGCCATAGATTCAGATAAAGAAATGCAACATGAAGAGGACGTAATACGGACTTTCTTCAGAGATTTAATTGCTTTACGACGGGTCAATTTCTATTACTAGTGCTTGCACGTCAAAAGAGTAAATGAGTCTGGAGAAAAAAATATAAGCGAAGGAATAGTGTTATTGCGAGGAAGAGCGAAGGGAGGAAATTGCAGCAGCGAGAGGAAGGCTGGGAAATGACAAACGAAAGCGTTTTGAGCGGCCGGAGATGAGCAGTTGGATTGTCTGTGAGGCGCCTTCCTGCAGACGTTCGACTGTTTGGAATCGATTGAGTGGCAGAGACGGCAAGTTGCACCGCTAGCTTCGCTCTTTATCTCGGCGCTTTCAAAGCCGAGCTTGGGCTTTATATTGTCCCACCTCTAATTTATCTTAATGTGGAGCAGTGGCATATCCAGATGCCGTCTTGAGTGGGGCATTAGGACCACGGTTTGAAGATACGTATCCAATAATTAGACCAAGGAAAACTTATGCTACTATTATTATTCATCAGTTTTATTATTTTTATCGATATTTCTTCATATGAATTGAGGACGTTTTCCGGCGAAAAATAATTACGGTAATAAGAACAGATCTCGAATGGATAAGTTATGGCTTAAAGTTTAATAAGGAAAAGCGGGCTATTTTACGTTTTTAAAGGGGCATACGCCCTTTTTACTCCCCCTGAGTTAGCGCTGATGTTGACCATGCGGCAGATTCAACTGTTAAATCAATTATTTCGTTTTTTATACACCAAAATCGTCAAATAAATATCAAGCAAAATAAACAGAAAGAAATAATTAAAATTCTGGAAAATTAACTATATAAAATTATGCCAAGTAAATTTAATTAAATGCTCAAAATTTTCTCAATACAAAATTCTGTGGATTAGTTTTTTATGGTCAAATTTTGGCTTTCCTGTATCCTTAACACGCTCTGGTCAACACCATCAAACTGGAAGAAAATAACGAAATGTTCGAATAAATACATATTTACCTCCCGATGGGGAAATTTCTGGGCGAGAAAGCCAAATGGTTACCTTATATGTAATAGAAGAAACTCTATACGTATGAAATGCATTAATTAGTTACAATTAAATTAGAAATGCATGAATAAAAGCAAAAATTTGCGACCGAAGTAGAATAACGGCCTTGAACTCAAATAATCGACTTCTGCATTAGTTATTATGTCAAATTAATACTTCAAGATTACCAGTAAATCATTATTGCACTACATTTATCACATTATATTGGAATTTTCATAAAGATATAACTGTATTTTATCTCTTTGAAAGATGGCTTCAGATAGTCAGATGAGTAATGTGTTCTTCTTTGGAGATGGCGATCCAGGGTTCGATTCTCTCTGGGAGACCGATAAAATACACGTAACCTCAGTTGTCAAAGCATTTCTACAAAACTACAAATTTAAAAATTTAAATCATAACAAATTTAATGAGGATCGTCCCGGCTGCGGTTTCCATGAATCCATATCTCACATTGAAATCGCTATTCACAGACCTTGATTAACTCTAAGACTCTAAGATTCAGAACTCTAAGTGAAACATTTCTTATACAATTGAAAACGAAAAACAAGGTTGCAGTTATATTTCTATTTGTTAGCTTTGCCTAAGATGTCCTAGAGATACTTGCCCCATCTTCAGTATTTCCTTAAGTTTAAAAGGAATCGGGAACTTGGGTTTCTGAGATCTCAAAAAGAAGTTACCTATCGTGTGTATTTGCAACTCTGAGAAAACTAACGAGTATAGCCTCGGGAAAGATTTCAGGCTGTCGTCACAAAGGACTGGTACAGCGTACGGCGTAGGATATGTTTTTATTTTGTCGGAAATGAACTGGGAATTATGGAAGACGATTAATTTTGGGAGACAATTTAGTCAGAATTTCCTCTTATTCCTGGAAGGAAATGGAACAATAATTGGTCCTTTGCGGCCTAATGAAGCGACCTCTTCCGCAGCAAGCAATTTTAATATTAAAATTGAGAAGCAGTAGGTAACGACATATTGTTCGAAAAAGTTCAGGGACAGAAACATTTGCTCATTTCGTTTTCTTGTTTGGCCTCGTCAGAATTTCAACCTTGAGGAAAATATTCATTTTTCCGAACTTTGAACTGATTTCAAATTAAAATGTTTCATCAAGTGATTTCCTTTTATGACAAAGAAAGCTCAAAGAGTCACTATTGCAGCAAAATGACTAAGTTGAACTAAGGAAATGGTTATTATGTAGTAAACCCGTTGAAACAGACTGATACCGTTTTTAAATTAAGTGGACTGGCAATATTTCGTAGCAAGATATTTTCCCGGCGTATCCTATTTAAAATGGTACCCTACAGAGGAATGAAATCCAGTTATTACTCAGAATAACTGCACAGTTTGTGCAGAAGGGCAGTCTTGGGCTTTAATAAGTTGTCGACCCGGATCTTGCCAAACAGTTCTCCAACGTAAATTATAATCCCGCGTTTTTATTCTTGAAACGCCGGCACCGCCGTTATTTCTCTGAATAAAAAACGAGGGACTATGCTCGTAAATTACGTTGCTTATTTCGCTCGGTCGAAAGTTCGCCGTTTAAACCAATAAAAGAATTCCGGAGAAGAGATGAAAGTCGAGTGTTTTAAGCTTTTACACGTATGCAATTCTGCGGAAAAATAACACTTCGTCGAGGAACTTTCGAATGTATTCCCGTAATTTCGTAAAAAGAAACCTCAGCTTTTCCGCTTTAATAAAAAGCTGACTTTTATTATGTCAGTTTGCGGCTTGTTGGTTTCCAATGCTTCTGTAGCGGCGGTCGAAATGTGTTCCTCAATGTGCAGCGTAAATTGTATAGAAACACTTAAGTTTGATTTTGAATTTTTTTTGCAATTTTTAATCATTCCGCTAAAAATCTAGCCCTCTGCACCGATACCTTAATCCTCACATATGCCTTTAGTTATTTGTCCTTAAATTTGTAATTAGGATAAATTGATGACTTGTAACCATTAGAATTACATTAGTAATTACCATTAGAAATATGGTGGGAGAAATAACTTAGCACAAATTCCACAAAAGGTATTTATAACGACCGGTTTCGAACTTTACATGTAAAGTTCGAAACCGGTCGTTATAAATACCTTTTGTGGAATTTGTGCTAAGTTATTTCTCCCACCATATAGGATGGAATTCCACCAAGTTAAGCCTTCGTCGATTGATTTCATACCATTAGAAAGCTTTACCACATTCGTAGTTCTCAATAGGTACCCCTGATAATCCTAGCTTTGCGGTAACTCATCAATACTTTTGCTGAGTATATACAGAGTATATATACTGAAATTGTGTGTGTGAACGCATAAATTAACCAATTAACTTTTAAAATGATGGCAATAATATTGCAATTTCACAAGTTTGATGTCAAATTCATGGAGTAGTAGTAGGTTTTATAAGATGCCTCGACAGCTGAGGTCATTTTGCACCTTTCCAGCATCCTGGCTATTAAAAGTAATGTTAAATATCCAACATTTAATTTCTACCCCAAAAAGAACAATGAATACTAGTTGCAGCAATGCGGTGGGTTAGTCATAGTATGAATAAAAAATAAATAAAAAGGGTGGAAAAGATAAAAAAAACCCAGTTCATGATATTCAAAAATCCATCACTCTTACCATGCGTAACGTCTAATTTTTTTTTAATTATATAGGAATCGAACCTATTATAAAGATAGTTTGCAAAAGAAGGTCTTTGATTGGAATGCGTAATTATATTCTTTATAAATCAATCTGAGCACGTATATATTCGGCTGAAAGTCAGCCGGTTACTGCTTCGAAGCCTTTCAATGTTCAATTTTAAGATTAACTTCTGGTGCCGAGATGTCGATGGACTTTGAAGCAGTAACCCAGCCTACAACTTGAGAAAATTACCCAGGGTAATTATGAAAAGCTCGGAAGTAAGTGAAGACTGTGCGCGAATAATGAATAGTTACTACAAATATGTTGAAACCTCCTGCTCGTCGCTTTAAGGTGAGACTAGGAATAGACCTAGAGATTTTCCAAGGGGGATTCAAGAGATATCATTATATAGCTATCCTTAAAAATATCAATCTTAAATTAGGTGTCCTTGACCTACGCGATTAACTATAAAAAAATTCATTATGCGTTGAGTTCAGGGTATATTTATCGTAGAGAAAATCTGCAAATAGATTTGAAAGTTAACTCCTGAGCATGATATAGGTACATTACTTGATCTTAATAGTCGTAAAGGGTTGCAATCATCCCACAGCGTCCCATACATTTGGACTGCTTAAGTTCACAAAAAAATTCATGAAGTTTTTATCGCTATGGAAATTAAAGGCAATTAATCGTATCTCCAAAATAGAGGCAATATATTTTCCCAGGAAGAATTTGAGCCCTATGTAAGAGCGAATACGTATAAACCTGAGGTCAAAGAGTTTATTTATCCTTTTTCCTCTACCTACACTTCATTATTTTAGACCATGCTTATGCTATTTTCTTTACACCAGTTAATTACCAATACATTTTAGGATTTCGGTGAATAATATAGACAAAGTAAGGGATATACGTTAAAAGCGCTCGCTACTACATTAATAAAATTGACCTTGAAATCAGGGACCGAGAGCATTACCCTTTGGCTAACGAGTTCCCTTTGAAAATTGCCAAAGAGTTAATTCATTAAGAAGACGAAAGAGAATATGTTAAGAACCTACATTCAATGTACTCAACTCATTTCTAAAACAGAGCGGTAACGTTAAAGCAAATTGAAAATCACTTCTCCTAATTACTCTGATTGGAAGAAGAGTGAATAATGACTGTGAAATGAATTTATGAACCCAAAATAAAGCCTGAGAGAACTATATGGAAATGATGTATTACTTTACTCAGGACCTGAGTATCTCATCGGAAACACGCCGAAACCGAAAATAAAACGCTTTTTTTCGGAGTGTAAACCAAACCTAAAAACTGAAAATTTTGAACCTCCAAATCGAAACCGAAAACAGTTATGTATTCGTTCCGCTTTTTGGTCCCGAACGATGTTTATTTTACTTAAGGATAAATGGAGGACGGTTTACTGGACAAGCGTGACTGTGATTTGCAACTAAATACCACCAAGTTTTTCTACAATTTTGTTTAATTAAGTGAAAATTAAAAAAAAACTATAAATGATAAAACAAACTTTGAGAAGGAATATTGCAATGGTTGAAGATAAAAAATCTGTTTAAACCGGTTCAACGCAGGCAGAAGGGAAGAAACGGGAACTGAACCGAAATTTATTTTCCTCCGAATCGAGAGGATGAACGGATGCAGAATCACGATGACAGTGTATGGTGAAAAAGGCAGTGTATAACGGCAAAATAATTGCTAGAAAATAGAGAAAAAGTATGAGGAAATATGAGTTATCGTGAAGGGAATTGGCCTACGGAGGCTAACAAATAAATGTGAGAACACGAATACATATACGGATGTGTATAAATTGAAAGATGTACGAAAAACAGAAAGTATGGACGAGTATTGTGATTAATCGAAGCCGCTGGCGGTTTCACTCTGAAGGTTGACGGCTTGATGGATACGTGTGTATGTCTGCATGAAAAAATTTCGACAGGAAAGCATACCTCGAACTAGTGAAAACATTTTTCAAAATCACGCCCACACTCCGGAGTTTTATGGATCCGCCAGTCAGAGCACCTTCGAGAATAACGAAAGACACGGGTATCGCAGCCACAACTCTCAGAATTTAATGAAGCTTGGCTAAAAATAAAATATTGGATTGTAAAACCCTAATGAAGGTTGAAGAGGATATATGGATTATTTATGGAAAAATCAATGAAAACGAAAGTAGGCGAAACAAAATTTTGCTTTATCGGGATGGAATTAAATGAACGCTGAAAACCCATCAGCATTTCTGGCTCTCGCCAAAAATGTAAAAAAATTAATCAGATATTTTTTTCGGACAAACAAATTATAATCAATGGAAATTTTTCAGATATCATAAGCTTAATGTTGAGGTCTTGGCGTCGTTGCGGTTGGGCATCCGCCTGTTAAGCAGATGACGCTCATCAATCGGGTCTCCGGATTGCTATAATGGTAACGTCTTTGACTTCGTTGAAAGCTGTTCCGGGTTCAATTTCCGGTGGGGGCTCTCGTGCGAAATTACTTTAGCTGTAGAAGCGCTAACATAAACTTACTGTCGACGCATTAACATAACATTACTGCTACATTTTCATAAGTACCCTGCAATCCGTCTTTCGTCATGTAGCAGAAGAGCATACACCATTACTCTTCTACGATAACTGATTACCTTTGGGTATAGTTCACGGAAAAATAAATTATTAAAATTACTAGTTTTAGCGTCATTACTAGTTCGTGCATTTCTCTGATATTTCTCGCAGTATCAAAACGGACTACGTAACAGTGAGTACGCATAATATTGGCTACTATTACTGACACTGCTCGATTCTCGGCAGTGACAATTCATCTGCAAGAAATTTACTATGGATTAGAGATCAACCCATCCTTCGTGAAATTAGTACCGGAGATGCAGCTCAGGATAGGTAGAAGGTAAATTCTGGCTGGAGGTAGAAGGCTTTGCAGATGATAGAACCATGATACAAGTCTCATCACCTTCATTCAGTACCGATAAACTTCAATATAAATATCCGTAACCTGCTATCTCGTATGACATTGATTCACTGTGAACGAGTTAATTAAAATGCTAATATTATTTGTTATTTTTCTTTTCCTGAAACAGGGATGCATTAACTTTATATTGTCTTCTGAATTTATTATCGAACCTTCCTCCGGGTATTCTGTGCTGTAGGTGAACTCTCATCTGGTGAGCAGTCGGTGTCGCATAATATCCAATTGTCTCATTTTCTGCTTGTTTTCCATTATATCCACTCTTTATTTTCAGTGATATTTATTTTTAAGGAGATCCCCAAAGCAGAATATTAAATTCTTCAATTTTACATTTAACTATCATTCTTCGACTTTTTCAATTTGTTATTCAAGGTAACGTATAGAGTGCCGCGACCTCTGAGTTAATGCGTAAGCGTTCCGTGAGGAAGAATTGTTTGGGAGGCAATGTAGCAAATATTTACAGTGGAATATATAAATCATATTCCATGCGATAAAATGATAATAAAATCTGCCCGAAGAAAACTTTGCCAAGTAATTAAAATGCTGTTACTGAGGTTTAATTAACTTTTAGAACACACAACTGAGTAATTATGAAATACTTGTTTGAGTGTCCATTCCCCTCATATTGTCTCCATAGGTTGGACCCCAGGGGACAAAATCATTAAATTTGGGATTCGCTCTTTCGGAAACCACCAGCATTTTTCGCCATCCCACAATGCCTACCGGAACTGGAAGCAATCTAGAAAAATAAAAATTAACGCTGCCGCAGACTTGAAAAAGTTGCACAGGATCCGCAAAATAAATGTAATGTTAACAAATTGAAAAATTAAAAAGGAAGGCAGAATGATACGCATCAGTTAGACACATGAAAAAGACACATAACTGAAATTTTCCAATTTCTCGACTGGGGTTCATTAGGAAAACGGGAGAAGGTCGATGGACTGGAGAGAATATTTTAATTCAGAAAAACGCTGACGAAGTATGGATGAATTTCAGAGCCTGAAAAGTAAAATGAACCCATGTGATCGGAGGAAATCGTAAGAAGAGCTTAAAGCTAGTTCAGAATATGACGGATGTCTTTACATATTCACATTTTAGCAGAACGGTTTAAGAATGGATTCTTTTCAAATGAGGTTTCGAAAACAAATACGGACTATTATAAGAGGTTATCCGTCACTTCCTAAATGTGTAAATAACTTCTTTAAAGTAACAAGGACAAGAGTTTAGGTGACTTGGCTCGATAAGGCATGCACCTAGGAAAATTCCCAAGGAGAAACGGTCAGGAAAAAAGTCTGGCGGGACCGGGACTCGAATACACTCCCTTGCCTACGCAGCCGCTCTGTACACTTTCAAATGCCACCCAACCAGTTTTCCGATCATCCTCTTATTTCTTGCGAAATTAAGAAGCAATTATTCCAAGTTTTCGCTGATGCATTTATAATTTTCCCAATTTCGAATTTCATAGTGGGATTGCGTAGTTCACTCCGGCATTTAAATGAAAAGTCATAAATGTACAGCATAAATTCTTTCTTGGAAACACGACGCGTGACGCTCGTAATCTAAGCACCCCAGAAATAATATGGGAAACTACACTTTAGGTTGACCCTAAGTATAGTGACACCTGACGTCTATTACTGCAGCGTTTTAAAATAGGTATTCATTTGAAAAAATATTTCAAACATTACCTGCGAATACATTTGACAAATTGGGGACGATATGTAATAATTCACCTTTAAAACCTATCGGCTGTTATGGAGATAATTCAATGGAAAAGACGATTATTCAAGAAATAGCAGACTTTTCAGTAAAATGGATGGCATTAGGAATCTTTCAGATATACTAGCCATTCGTACTCATAAATGATGCATTGCAATAGTAATGACATCAAAATTTTCGATGCATATTATTTATTAGGAGTCTTTCCGCAAAATATATTTCTAATGGAACAGGATGACGCAACATACAGATATTTTAACGAAAATAATGAACGAAGAAGAGGTTTTTGAGGAAACGATATTTTTTGTTTTCTTGTGGAGTGATATCATGAAGTCATCTGAGGAAAATTTCCTCGTCTTCTGGTTGAACCCGTTGATGATTCCGTTTAAAGGAGGCCTAATATCGGAGAATTTGCTCGACCGTAGAATCTATGGAATGCCGATAAATGAATCCAACCAAATTATAACCTCTTGTGTACAGTTATGGATGTCATATGATGAGGTACATTATGAAATGATACAATTAGATCTCAAAATTTTACTGTTGTAAACATAACAACATTACGAGAGAATAAGAAGTAGAGCAAGATTTCTAAAATGACGTTCAAAAGAAACGAAAATATCGTAGTTATAGCGTTCTCAAACAAGGCAAAGTTTTTCTAAGTGGAAAATTTACTAGTACTTGATGATGAAAATAAGTGTTTTTACGCATCACATCGATGAATCTTTTACCTGGCTGTTTAGAGTAAACGTTGCATTGACACGCTAAGGCTACGTTTCATGTTCATGTTTAAAATATTCAAAATTCGACGAAAATTATAAAGGTAGAAGATTTTTATCTCCAATTACGATGATTTCACTGAAAGTTACGAATGCATTCATGGCGTGAGATAACGTAAACGGCAGTGAAGAGTGCGAGTCTTTCTACCGAAAAAAGTCTGGCAGAAATTGGTTGAATGCAGATCGTAAAATGTGAATGGAACACGAGAGGTTCACGAAAGCGAGGATGAGAGGAAGTGTGCGAGAATATGTATTAGTGTTTACATTTAAATTTACATAAATACCCCGCAAACCGCCGTATGGCGTATGGCAGGGGGTGTTAATGCACCAAAGTCCCTAATTATTCATCCTATTTACGCGTCTAACACTATCTGGAAAAAGAGACCAATAATAACTATCCGTTCGTGAAATAATCTCACGAAATTTTTTCGACATCTGGTCTCGAAAATTGCGTTCGCTAAGCGCAGGAATCACTATGTCGCGTATTTCGTCATGTAAGTCACTACCCAGGAATTTCTCGAACAATCTGTGCCTAAACTCGAATCTTCTATCGTCAAGAGAATTCCAGCTGACGGATTTAATCATATCTGATACACTGCTGTCGAACTTGTAGTCTCCCTTAACGAAACGAGCCGCTCTACGTTGTACGCGCTCTAGTTCCAAAATCAAACCCTTCTCGTGCGGATTCCACACCGCGCAGCAGTACTCAAGTAACGGGCGAACTAGTGAAAAATAAGCTACCTCTTTGACACACGACTGACTGCCTCTATGAACGCGGTTGCATAGCCTCAATGTCCTATCCGCTGACCCCACTATATCTCGTATATGCGTTTTAAATGGTAAATTACTACTGAAAACGACCCCTAAATATTTGTATTGTGTTTCTAAAGCGAGATTTGTACGCAAGAATACATAAATAGAGTAACTGAATATAAGCGTCGATTACTATACCTAAACAAGAGCAGAGAAAAATGTATATATTTACGTAGATTCAGTTAATTCTTAACGGGAATGGCTGTGAAACAATTCCAAAGAAATATATCTTTTTGCAGGAGATTTCTGTTGTCTTAACTGATATAAAGATGATTATTTGCCTCTGCAAACCTTTGCGCAAATATTTAGCGAAATTTGTAACGTATTTACTTTTTCCAAACCGACGATGACATATTTTGCTCTTTATCCAATAATTCCGTAAATTAAAATAAATCATGATTATATCCCGCAGAAATGAGTCAGCGTTCGCGAATATACATCCAGTTTCGCTCCACCGCCAACCTCCAGCCAAGAGCGCGCATTCCCGCGAACAAATCTGTTACCAGCCCGTGTCTGACATCTTAAAAATTGTTTTATTTCAACACGCGTGAAAACTTACTTCCGAATACATGAAGTGACACGTGCAGATAAGGAAAAATGCGCGAGTGATTTGAATCGAATGACAAACGCACCATCAGCCCGAAGCATTCCCTCTCTTTGATGTGTCCGCATCTATTTTGATGCCGTTGAGTGACGTGCGGATATACAGTTGCCAAGGTGACTAAAAACAAAACATGCCATCAGCCACTTCATAATGGAGAGGTCGCGTGCGAGATGAGTGACGTCATAAATGTCGCGCCCCTTGGCTTGACACGTCATTATCATGTGGTAAAGGATGGGCGACTGCTAAGTTCTTCCTCTCATGAAGTAACGCTATCAGCGGAAATGCGGCAGGGTGAAATGGGGGCATGAATATAAGGACGAATTTGAATAAATAGGTATCGATGCAAATATTACGAAGTAATAAATAGTAAAGGTTAGCAATAAGATCTTGGATAATAAGGACGAATATGGACGAACAGAATATTTTTCGGCCGTCAATTTGAATTGAATAAAGGAAACGTACTCCCAAGGAGAAACGGACATGAAAAAAGTGGGAATTTTCCGAGATGCACGACTTTATCGTGCCAAGTCATCTAACCCATTTCCTTGAAAGGAAACGTACTTTTCATTTACATTTGCCTCATTCTGGCTGTAAGTACTGGAAAATTTACTGATGTATGGATATTGCTGAAACTGATATTCGTTTTGGTCACTTATGAAATGCATAAAGCAAAATAAAATGTATTTCATTATATAATTGTACTGATCTTTAATAGGCTGTTTCCACAGGAGCAGACTTACAATTGGGCGCAGTAGGTGCTAGCCGTGATCCTCATCCATATGGGATGTCTCAATTAGACTGTGCTTATGAACTCTTAGTAACGTGCAAAAAAAATGTTCCTGTTTTTCGCTTCAAGAAAGAATTTTACGTTTGTTAAAGAAGTCTGTATAATATGTTTTCAATATAAATTAAATTTTTGTATCTTTATATAAAGTCTATCTATCATTATTTGTGACTTATAGAAAAACTATGAATTGTAATTCAAAGCTTATTTACTTACTCATGCCGTAATGAAAATTTGGAATTTTTTACTCATAATTCCCAGTGGAGCGATCATATATTTGCGCTCAGGGCCTCTGATAGCTTAAATCCGCCCCTGTTTTACATACAGAACTCTGTGATGCTTACTGAAAAAAGCAAAAGCAAACTACTTTACTCCTCATCTTCCATAGTAAGCCTCATGTCCTCTCCGAATAAAGAGACGAGTATCCAACTGGTCATCGGGAAAATGACATAGCTGACCTATAATAATTCCAGTGGCTACATGGAGCGTAGCTGAATACTGTATCAACTACTAATGAAATTAACTCAAGAATATTGACCCTAAGTATAGTGACACCTGACGTCTATTACTGCAGCGTTTTAAAATAGGTATTCATTTGAAAAAATTATTTCAAACATTACCTGCGAATACATTTGACAAATTGGGGACGATATGTAATAATTCACCTTTAAAACCTATCGGCTGTTATGGAGATAATTCAATGGAAAAGACGATTATTCAAGAAATAGCAGACTTTTCAGTAAAATGGATGGCATTAGGAATCTTTCAGATATACTAGCCATTCGTACTCATAAATGATGCATTGCAATAGTAATGACATCAAAATTTTCGATGCATATTATTTATTAGGAGTCTTTCCGCAAAATATATTTCTAATGGAACAGGATGACGCAACATACAGATATTTTAACGAAAATAATGAACGAAGAAGAGGTTTTTGAGGAAACGATATTTTTTGTTTTCTTGTGGAGTGATATCATGAAGTCATCTGAGGAAAATTTCCTCGTCTTCTGGTTGAACCCGTTGATGATTCCGTTTAAAGGAGGCCTAATATCGGAGAATTTGCTCGACCGTAGAATCTATGGAATGCCGATAAATGAATCCAACCAAATTATAACCTCTTGTGTACAGTTATGGATGTCATATGATGAGGTACATTATGAAATGATACAATTAGATCTCAAAATTTTACTGTTGTATATAACATTACGAGAGAATAAGAAGTAGAGCAAGATTTCTAAAATGACGTTCAAAAGAAACGAAAATATCGTAGTTATAGCGTTCTCAAACAAGGCAAAGTTTTTCTAAGTGGAAAATTTACTAGTACTTGATGATGAAAATAAGTGTTTTTACGCATCACATCGATGAATCTTTTACCTGGCTGTTTAGAGTAAACGTTGCATTGACACGCTAAGGCTACGTTTCATGTTCATGTTTAAAATATTCAAAATTCGACGAAAATTATAAAGGTAGAAGATTTTTATCTCCAATTACGATGATTTCACTGAAAGTTACGAATGCATTCATGGCGTGAGATAACGTAAACGGCAGTGAAGAGTGCGAGTCTTTCTACCGAAAAAAGTCTGGCAGAAATTGGTTGAATGCAGATCGTAAAATGTGAATGGAACACGAGAGGTTCACGAAAGCGAGGATGAGAGGAAGTGTGCGAGAATATGTATTAGTGTTTACATTTAAATTTACATAAATACCCCGCAAACCGCCGTATGGCGTATGGCAGGGGGTGTTAATGCACCAAAGTCCCTAATTATTCATCCTATTTACGCGTCTAACACTATCCGGAAAAAGAGACCAATAATAACTATCCGTTCGTGAAATAATCTCACGAAATTTTTTCGACATCTGGTCTCGAAAATTGCGTTCGCTAAGCGCAGGAATCACTATGTCGCGTATTTCGTCATGTAAGTCACTACTCAGGAATTTCTCGAACAATCTGTGCCTAAACTCGAGTCTTCTATCGTCAAGAGAGTTCCAGCCGAGGGATTTAATCATATCTGATACACTGCTGTCGAACTTGTAGTCTCCCTTAACGAAACGAGCCGCTCTACGTTGTACGCGCTCTAGTTCCAAAATCAAACCCTTCTCGTGCGGATTCCACACCGCGCAGCAGTACTCAAGTAACGGGCGAACTAGTGAAAAATAAGCTACCTCTTTGACACACGACTGACTGCCTCTAAGAACGCGGTTGCATAGCCTCAATGTCCTATCGGCTGACCCCACTATATCTCGTATATGAGTTTTAAATGGTAAATTACTACTGAAAACGACCCCTAAATATTTGTATTGTGTTTCTAAAGCGAGATTTGTACGCAAGCATACATAAATAGAGTAACTGAATATAAGCGTCGATTACTATACCTAAACAAGAGCAGAGAAAAATGTATATATTTACGTAGATTCAGTTAATTCTTAACGGGAATGGCTGTGAAACAATTCCAAAGAAATATATCTTTTTGCAGGAGATTTCTGTTGTCTTAACTGATATAAAGATGATTATTTGCCTCTGCAAACCTTTGCGCAAATATTTAGCGAAATTTGTAACGTATTTACTTTTTCCAAACCGACGATGACATATTTTGCTCTTTATCCAATAATTCCGTAAATTAAAATAAATCATGATTATATCCCGCAGAAATGAGTCAGCGTCCGCGAATATACATACAGTTTCGCTCCACCGCCAACCTCCAGCCAAGAGCGCGCATTCCCGCGAACAAATCTGTTACCAGCCCGTGTCTGACATCTTAAAAATTGTTTTATTTCAACACGCGTGAAAACTTACTTCCGAATACATGAAGTGACACGTGCAGATAAGGAAAAATGCGCGAGTGATTTGAATCGAATGACAAACGCACCATCAGCCCGAAGCATTCCCTCTCTTTGATGTGTCCGCATCTATTTTGATGCCGTTGAGTGACGTGCGGATATACAGTTGCCAAGGTGACTAAAAACAAAACATGCCATCAGCCACTTCATAATGGAGAGGTCGCGTGCGAGATGAGTGACGTCATAAATGTCGCGCCCCTTGGCTTGACACGTCATTATCATGTGGTAAAGGATGGGCGACTGCTAAGTTCTTCCTCTCATGAAGTAACGCTATCAGCGGAAATGCGGCAGGGTGAAATGGGGGCATGAATATAAGGACGAATTTGAATAAATAGGTATCGATGCAAATATTACGAAGTAATAAATAGTAAAGGTTAGCAATAAGATCTTGGATAATAAGGACGAATATGGACGAACAGAATATTTTTCGGCCGTCAATTTGAATTGAATAAAGGAAACGTACTCCCAAGGAGAAACGGACATGAAAAAAGTGGGAATTTTCCGAGATGCACGACTTTATCGTGCCAAGTCATCTAACCCATTTCCTTGAAAGGAAACGTACTTTTCATTTACATTTGCCTCATTCTGGCTGTAAGTACTGGAAAATTTACTGATGTATGGATATTGCTGAAACTGATATTCGTTTTGGTCACTTATGAAATGCATAAAGCAAAATAAAATGTATTTCATTATATAATTGTACTGATCTTTAATAGGCTGTTTCCACAGGAGCAGACTTACAATTGGGCGCAGTAGGTGCTAGCCGTGATCCTCATCCATATGGGATGTCTCAATTAGACTGTGCTTATGAACTCTTAGTAACGTGCAAAAAAAATGTTCCTGTTTTTCGCTTCAAGAAAGAATTTTACGTTTGTTAAAGAAGTCTGTATAATATGTTTTCAATATAAATTAAATTTTTGTATCTTTATATAAAGTCTATCTATCATTATTTGTGACTTATAGAAAAACTATGAATTGTAATTCAAAGCTTATTTACTTACTCATGCCGTAATGAAAATTTGGAATTTTTTACTCATAATTCCCAGTGGAGCGATCATATATTTGCGCTCAGGGCCTCTGATAGCTTAAATCCGCCCCTGTTTTACATACAGAACTCTGTGATGCTTACTGAAAAAAGCAAAAGCAAACTACTTTACTCCCCATCTTCCATAGTGAGCCTCATGTCCTCTCCGAATAAAGAGACGAGTATCCAACTGGTCATCGGGAAAATGACATAGCTGACCTATAATAATTCCAGTGGCTACATGGAGCGTAGCTGATTACTGTATCAACTACTAATGAAATAAACTCAAGAATATATAAAAGAGGGACAAGTAAAATAATTGAGCTGATTCTAAGAAAACGGTTTATGGGGAATATCAAATTAAGAACATATAATGCGGTTTATAAAACCACCAATTTTCAGCTGATTAGCACACAACTAACGAATGAATTATATCAGATTACAAATATAATAAAAAAGAGCTCAATAAAACAAAATATCGAGTGACATCATTACGGAAATCCTAAGAGCAATATCTGCACAAGGTTGGCAACAAATTTCGACAAACGCAATTCTGGAGAGAGATTGCAGAGATTGCCGAGGCTAGTGTTGGCTGTAACACACAAGGATGACGAGGGAAATAGCTATATATCCCAAAGGAATTGTTGTGACGTTACACAGAGTTCAATTAGAGGGTGGATATTGAGGTAGCTTGAGTTTCGAACTACTGCACGATGGGAAATGAATTTGCTCCAACTTTAACTAAGAGCAGTCTCTGGCGTTTACCAAAGTGAACGGATTACATCTACACCCGCAGTGTTACGCAGCCAGCAACCTTCCGACTCGTGGTTGGGATTGTAAACACCCAGCGATTGATCTGTCTGGTTTATTACCATCCCAGATCGCTGATGAAAAGAATGAATTTTCCATTCAAATTGCCTTCCCATTTATCTCTTTTTAACGCTAATTTTGAAATAAGTCTGAATAGCAAAGAGGTGGCATGATTTCCACTACGTCTTCCGTAAACATTTACTCTTTATCAGAATGTATTCCGCAATCTCAACATAGCAATCAATCTCACATCCAATGGTTCACAAATTTCATCGGCATCGTTATTTATTCCTTATGCTAAGTACATTATCTAAGAATCTGTATCCATACTAGGTAAAACTTTCAAATCATCCGTTTAATACTACTTTTAATGGAATTCTTCCTACATTCTGGTCTGTTACAAGGTTTTCTAGTTTGATACGGTGGAATGGAAGATATTAAATAAGAATAGATGCAATATAAATTTTAGTGTGAATTCACTCGATAAGAGAATTTTAGTACCAGAAGAAGATTATAAACACCGAAACCCTGATTGTACTCAGATTAATGGAATTGTGACTAATTTAAAACTTTATCTATTCATTATTTTGGACATTACTTGTAAGTAAGTCGTTCAAGAAAATAATCTGAATTCGTTACATAAATTCCATAAAGTGGGCCATTCCATGTCAAGTGGACCAATTTTAGAGAAATGCCCCGCTCGACCATCACCGGCTTCAATGAAATTCTGTGTGAACATAACTTCATATCTTCTATGAACATTTCCCAAGTTTTACATCCATCGATGAAATATTTGCTGAGATATAGTCATTTGTTTGACCCCCTACCGCAGCCTTCTACAGTTAGACATCGATTTTTAGCAAGTTTGAGACACGTTATCTCACGCAGTATTCCGTTGAGCAATACAAAACTTGGTATTCTTATACAACCTATATTGCTCTATTACACAAAATAATAACAAATCTTTTATGAGCGAAATCTGCGAAGGACATTTGAAGCAAAATCGGTCCAAAAAATTATGGCTCGAAAAAAATTTAAAGTTGGGCATTTTATATCTTTTGAAATAAACATACAATAAACACGAAACTTTGTGCCT
>KZ308344.1:873813-887579 GCA_000376725.2 Ladona fulva | reverse complement strand
ACCAACGTGCCTTTCGTAAGAGGACCACTTTACACTCTTCTAAGGATTACTTGAACTTAAGAGCTTAAAAATCACATCTGTGTTTACAGATGACTTTGGACATACGGGAGAAAATGCGGAAAAAGTTCTTTCCAGAGCGAGGGGTAAATCTGTATTCGGCAGCTAAGGTTAGTGTAAGCCAGATCGTTTCGTAACACTTCAGCGACTAAAGATTTAACGTGTGTAATTCATTTTTTGTGTGCTAAATCTTATAATTCTTG
The DNA here is from genome assembly GCA_000376725.2 of Ladona fulva. Lineage (NCBI taxonomy): Eukaryota > Metazoa > Arthropoda > Insecta > Odonata > Libellulidae > Ladona > Ladona fulva. Next base: position 887,319 of record KZ308344.1, on the reverse strand, counting down.
TGTGATACAATCTGCAAGTCCACTAGTGGTGTTCTGCTTGAACGACGGCGGCTAACTATTTTGAAAGTAATTTAGTGATTCCACACTTAGCAAGTTTTGGATGAGGGAATCTGAAGTGATCTCTTGCATTCATTTTTCGGTCGTAATTTCAGAATCTTCAATAACTTCTCTCTTCAGATTTTGCAGTTATACCCTTATGATGTTGTGATTTAACTTATATAAAATGGATCTCAATAAGACAAAGGAAGAAAGAATGGATGTGAGGTTGTAATAGAGTATCATAACATTCTTCCCTACCTATTTTTGGGGATTATATGTCTGTAATTAAAATTCAAGTCTACATTTTTAGAGGGATAACAGCATGCTCTTTTATATAAAGAAAATGGGAAAGAGTTACGAGAGGATCTTGTTTTGTAAATGTGAACTGAAAATGCCCTATTTTCTGCGTCGTATCGAAATTCGTAATATTTATAGTCAAATATTAAACCAACGGAAAGCATTCGGAAAGTGAAACTTTTTATTCGTACACTTCGTATTAAGAAGTTATAAGGCACAAAGTATCGCGTTGATGTTATGTTTATTTGCAGAGATATAAAATGCTAAAATTTAAAATTTTTTTCGCGCCACACTTTTCGGGCGGAGTTAACTTCATGTTCATCCCTATTTCTCCGGCCTTATACGCCCGCGATGAAAAACCAGAATTAGGTTTTTAGAGAGATAAAAGCATGTTCTTTCTTATGAAAATAATTTGGAAAAGTTGCGAGAGGGTCTTTTTTTGTAAATGTGAGCTGAATATACCCAATTTTCGGCGTCGTAACGAAAATCACAATATTTGCACTCAATTTTTAAACTAACGGACGACATTAAGAAAATGAAACTTTTTATTCCAACATTTTGTATACAGTAGTTATAAGGCACAAAGTTTCGTGTTTATTGTATGTTTATTTCAAAAGATATAAAATGCCAAACTTTAAATTTTTTTCGAGCCATAATTTTTTGGGCCGATTTTGCTTCAAATTTTCTTCGCAGATTTCGCTCATAAAAGATTTGTTATTATTTTGTGTAATAGAGCAACATAGGTTGTATAAGAATACCAAGTTTTGTTTTGCTCAACGGAATACTGCGTGAGATAACGTGTCTCAAACTTGCTAAAAATCGATGTCTAACTGTAGAAGGCTGCGGTAGGGGGTCAAACAAATGACTATATCTCAGCAAATATTTCATCGATGGATGTAAAACTTGGGAAATGTTCATAGAAGATATGAAGTTATGTTCACACAGAATTTCATTGAAGCCGGTGATGGTCGAGCGGGGCATTTCTCTAAAATTGGTCCACTTGACATGGAATGCCCCAAGTGCAAAAGATGATTTACAGCGAATTTTCAAAGATAGTTTATAGTTAAGGAGCACATATCATCACGCATGACAAGTTGATAAAGAGAAAGATCTAACTTACCTTGTGACTCAAAATTTAGGGTATGCACTCTCAATCTAAAAATTAAGCAAACTTTCACCTCTACTAGACCGCTAATACATCCGCAAAGACTATATGAATTGTGGATAGTGTATTCAACAAAGTTTAACGAACTATTCCTTGAAATTAACCACTTTAATTCTTTTTATGACAGTGATATCAATAGCGAGGATCGTTTTCAGCTGTTTTTCATGGGATAGCAATCAAGAGTGAGCTAGTGAATCAAGAAAAATAGTAATTCGCCAAATAAGTTACAATAGTTTAAGATGGATTGTGGCTGAAGCGATAATGGATACACGTATCCATAATAAAGTCGTGTAAAATCGATAGCTCGAATTATTCCAAACATTACGGCATATATGGCATGATTACATCTTCAGCATTAATGGCGAAAATATTGACATTGCTGTTGATTTGCTGGCATAGGTGAAGAGCAGGGTCGTAGCCAGGAGTTGTCCATGGGGTGGGGTTTAGAGCCATTTAGTAAACACTCCACTGCCTATGTATTCCATCCGCCTAAAATCTAATGAAAAATCGGCACAGAAATAATAAAAAGCATGCGAAAGGATGGCCTCTTGCTTTTTTATTGTTACTGTTTTTATAGTATTGTTCTTGTCTCATGGGGGGTTTGAACCACCAAAACCAACCTCTGGGCTACGCATCTGGTGAAGAGTTTCCATGAAGTGGAGATACATAAAGTATTGCGAATGCACATAGAAGCGTGTTGGATAGAACTTCGTTAGTGATCAAGAGTGAAGAACTGGTGATATACTGTCGGATTGAAAATAGTATAGACTTGGACTTTGACGCGTTACCCATCAATGATTTGCCATTATAATGGGACTTGTTATACATTGTTCGAAAGAGCATTTATTTGCCTTTAAAATTATATACATTACGAGTCAATATCGATCTCCTACTTTATCGGAGTAGGCAAATATGTTGGTGTAAAGAAGTGTACCCACGTCCATTTGTTCTGTGATAGAAAAATTTTAAGTTTCAAGAGAAGCATATGAGTTAACTGAGTGAATTTCGCGGATAATGTGTTTAATCTTCGAAATAATAATTGAACCACAAAATTCTAAAATCCATTACTAATCGCTAACTACGATTACTTATTTCGTACTTACGCTTTGACACTGTATCTCAACTCAGACCAAGAAAAGGCAGAAGGGAAGAATAATTTGCTCACCTGAAAAATGAAAGAGAATTTCATCAGTTGAAATTTTTATAATATAAAATATTAGCAATCCCTCTAATTTTTAAAAACTTAATTTTTTAAGAGAAATTAATCACTTGAAATGTTTGTAGGAAATATAAAATATTAGAATTCCTATTTTGTACGAAAGACCATTTCCTGTTGCTGTTGAAACTGGGACACTTTATAAAGAAAGAATGATTTTTACGTATGCGAAAGTGTAAAAATATAGGAATGGTTAGAGATTTGACTGAAATATTTAGACTTACATTTGAACATCATAAAAAATATTTACTTAGAAATTACTTCCATCCAGTGCCATGCTAAGAACTTCTGCTCTTTGCATATTCAACAAATTATCCTCTTCCATCTGTTACAAGTTTTAATGAAATATACTGTAACGTTACCGAAGGCTCCTTCGTGAAATATTTAGACGATGGAATTGGTTTGAGGTCGGTTATTTTCTCGCCTGCATTTAAGGGGCTCTTTCTCTAGGGTTTTTATCCATATGCTTTAACCCTCATATTCTATAAAAAACTCCGTCGACCTCCGATTGCATTCATTAAGATTAAAAAGGGCTTAAATGAAATTTTTAGCTTCAAGCTTGCGCGGGTATAACCGTTGCTTGTTTATTTATTTTTTCGAGGTCAGAATAAGGCGTATAAACGTCCTTATCTCTCGGTAACCGTAACTGGAGTGAATCCCAAGTACCTTCAAGTTATGAGCTTGTTTTCCAGCGCATGTGTGCTTATCAAGGGCGGATCCAAGTAAAGGTCGGTTGGGAGGGTTATAAAGGCGAATGCAACTTCTTTCCCCGGTAGCTCTTCCAGTTAAGGAATGAACCCAAAACGAGAATACAAGCAAATTTTTCAGTACTCTTAATTTTACGAGATTTGTTAAAAGGTTTCATCAATACAAAAAGTATTAAATAATTTTTAAAGCTGATTAAACTTTAAAACAATCGCACTTCAGTCGTTTGACTGAATTGCCCGATATTGTCTTCTTTCTTAGGAATTTCCACATTCACTTGTCAGTGTACTTATGTACGAATATGTTTGCGGGACTTTTCGGTAGATTAAGCGGCGACTGGCGAGGAACCGCAATCATTACAGTACTAGTAATTATCCCAAGAATTTTTACAATACACAATGCTATGTTACACAATCCACGATGTTCTAATTAGTAATTTACGAAAAATACTGAGTATATTACAATTTTTTAAATATTTGCTTAAAAACGCTAAGAATTGTATCGATATTCGAAGGTGTGACTTCGTAGAAAGACATTGTAGAATAAAAAGAAACTGTACTTTTCCACAGGGACTTAAATTAACCACCTCACGTTCCTGAACCCCTTACACCTCTTCTTCCTACCAGCCAAATTATACTCCTGATGCACCCACACCTTCCCCCTCCCCATTCATCCCCTCGACCCTTCCACTATCCTATATATATGCTATGAAAATGTTTTTCCTATGCCTGAAGGTGTAAGTACGCTTACGAAACTCGTCGTGAATTAAAGTTCCTGTGGAACATACGAAGTTTCTTTTTATTCTAAGAATTGTAACTCAGCGTTTGCACAAAAGTGAAAATAAGGCATATTCTCTGGCGAGATGGATGCTCAAAAGCAGCAGTCAAATTAATCAAACCAAAAATCAAATTATTGCAATAAAACATCACAATCACACCGACGAAGTCTGCCAGCAAAATAATAATAATAATAAAACGTCTTTATTGTGGGGCGAAATTGAGACCAGGTGGTCTCTTCTTCCATCTAACCAAAATAGGGACACCCGTGCATATAAACTGATCGTGTCACCTACTAAGCTAGATATGCCTTCGAAATAGGGATTTGGAACCGAAGTGCGAAAAAAATGACGGAGTTGAAGGGTCGATGTTCCAGGTTAGAGGCCTCCTCTCGTGATATGTGGTGTCATCGCACCTTTAGAGCTCCTTTTCCAATGCATCATCAAGCGGTGTAATCCTTCTCCTCCAAATGTTTTTTTTCCTCCTAGTCATCCCTTTTCATGGCAAATGTCGTCTCTAAAAATGGGAGCAAGGGTTGCTTCCCCTTTCCCGGAATATTTATGGCATGAAAGGGATATCCTTGAGAAAATATTATGCAAATGAGGAATTCTCCCATCCTTTCCGTTACTCTTCCGCTTCCCCTGAGTGATGCCACTGCTTTTATCTAATAATAACAGCTTTATGTTTTCATCCGCTGATTTCAAGCATATCCGCGTTCGTGTCCTTATTTTGTAAAGCAATTACTCCAGTTTTTCAGTTTTTGAGAAATGTGGTTAGTGGGGAATTTAGATAAAGGATAAACAGAAACGAGGAAGTCCTACCAGTACCCTTGAGATTTAAATGTACCCTGTGCGTAAAGTCTTCGGAATTTGAAAAATGATCTTGAACTAATTTTTCCGCATTAAATAAGCTGAGGGAATAATTTTATTTTTTATTATTTTTGCGAGTAGCTTAATTCTCTTGGAAATACTACACTTTGTATCATAATAGTTACTAAAAATGCATTTACCCATTTGAGTTTTTAAGACTTCCAATAACTTTTTAACTCTTTTCTGTACTTAAGTTATATTTTCATCTTTACCAGCCCTCCTTAAGAAATACTCAGTTATAATACTCGTATCTTCAGAATAATCTATAATCTTCTCTTTAATTATTTATAAAATATTGTGCGCCAAAGTACAAAAGGGAAAAATGTTCATGTCTAAGCTATGATATTGATGAGCCATGACAAACATCCATATAATGCGACATATGCATGATTTTAGAGAAAGAAACGAAACAATCTCATGTATATAGATCTCTAAGATACCTGGTTGAGGGGGGGGGGGTCAAACCAAAGAACAATTCCCCTTTCGATTTCTAAGGGACTGAGGGATTTCGATGGGACCTGGCATGTTTTAGAAAATCCATCAAAGATGGCATCACTCGTGCAAACACGTAGTGGAAAAGACCGCTTTGATGATGAAATTACATCTAAGATCTAAAAGCCAGGAATGGCGAAGCAAACAAGCGATGATGGACGAATGGAACAAATACTTGATTTTAGCGAAAAAAAAAAAGATAGGGAGAATGCTTGACGTATATGGGACTCGAAGCCGGATCTCCCACTTACCGGTTAGAGCAACCGATCAGCAGGTAAAAGACCCGGGTTCGAGTCCCGTTTACGTCAGACATTTTCTCTTTCGTTTCTTTATCAATATTATTAATTACATAGCCATTATGGTGGTAGTTTTTGACCCTCTTAAGAAAAAAATTCGCGTTTCAAAAACTTGCATTTGAATATGTTTATTGAATTTAATATTCATAAGGTATTATGCATTGGTATTTGCAAAGAAATGTTTCGAAGTAACAATTCACCCTTATTTCACGACCGTTAGTTTAAATGAAAAATGTTATCATTCGCACAAGTGATGAGATAAGGTTTCGAGTTAGAGTAAACGAAAAGGAAAAAAAATTTCGAAGATTGAAGTTTCAGCACTATTCGGTACTACAAGGTATGATGCGAGTAATCCCTTCAGATTTTCTTGCGAATAGCTAAACAATAAGCCACATTGTATTCGCTCGAGCTAGGCGAATACCGGGAAACTATAGGGCAAATAGCGTACGAACGATGACATTGAACTGATTTACTACGCGTTTCACCTAGTTTAAAGAGATATTCCGTTTACAGCCCTGTATAAGTTTTCTCTTTCATTCGTTATAATATCAAACCTCGACGCCATTTCATTTATCTTCCCGTAAAAAGACTCCGGGAATAATGACAAATGCCGCAAGGTATCACATTAGAACAATTTGTTTTACGGAAACAGGAGCCTCCAGTTATACCCGTTTCAATAATTTGAACGATTACAGGCACAAAAAATGAACACAAATAACAAAAACGAACGACTAACGCAGTTGACTAACAAAGACAAACATGCCCTAGCCAGGAAAATCTCGGTTACCGGGACTCAAACCCGGGATCTCAGTGTTAGAAAGTTAGGGAAATAACCATTTTACCGCCGTAGTCGGCATATGATATTCCCCCGAAAGTATAATCATAATTCATAGCTAAATAAAGATAGGAACAAAATATTCCGGTTTCCACAGAACGTATAATCATAGTGTTAAAGAAATTATAACTATTGCGCTAAATGATACTGTTTCAATATAATATTATCTCAATATTATTCAATCACAACAATGACTACCCTGGTGCCTATTTGTAGTCTTAAGGAATATAAATAAATAAATAAAATATAATAAATTTAGCTTTACTTTTACCTACTATGCTATATAGTTGTACTTATATGGCCTTTCAATTCAATAATACTAATACAAGTTTTTCAATAGAATGATTGATGATGTGTGAGGGGAAGAAGTAAAGACGAAGCCTTTAGAGTGCATGGGGGAGATCGTTAATAAACTGAAAGTCAAACACAAATAGTAATCTGTTTACATCAGGGTTTGCCGAGCAAGCACCCGTAGCAGGTTGCATCAGCTTTCTGATTGTTCATTTACACTTACATAACTACCCCTAAAACCGCTGAAACCGCGTATGACTGGGATTGCATAAACACCAGAATTCCTATTTAACTGTTGCCTGTTAGTCTCTGTAATGCTCTCCGGAAGAAACCGATTCCATGCAACAGCTACTTCATGTTTCAATATTAATAGATCATTATACGGTATTATAGTAACGGAGGGATTTTTAATATATTCTCTTTGTCAGAGAATCGTACGGCCCGATTTTCTTCATGTTTATTCATTTCCGGTTCGAGTTTTGGGTACCACATACGGTGGAGTTAGAGACCCATGTGTGAGACCGCGTCGATTGGAAGCAAGGGGAGGATGTTTAAGATATTCCTCCGACAGATAAATCGCAAAATGAGCCAACGTCAGCACCAGAAGCAGGAAATCCCATGTCTGTCGCTTCCGTAAACGGTGACATAAGAGAGCTTTCCAGAGCGTGTTGGCCTAGATTAAAAACAGCCATGTGCTCGGTTCCCATGGTCCGCATGAGCTCTTCTTCAAACATGTGCGAAAGATCGCGGTTGCGGGCGGAAGACCACCGCAGCTGAGTTGGGAGTGGACCACGCCCACTCCGAATAAGATGGCTCCCTTTTAAAAGAGGACAGCCCATTCCTGTTTCGCTAATGAAGTAGACACAATGAGGAGCACATATAAATGCAGAGGGAGAAAAACGGGTTTAATTTACAGTTCTAAATTTTATATTATCAAGGGAGCTGTAATTCCAGCGTGATTAACATCACACTATTATTTCTATCTTGATTACAATGGCAATAGCCATATTTTCAGTAACTTCATAAATATTTCCCCACTTATACAACAACTTCTTTCTTTTATTCACACGATTCAATCATATCCCGATACAGAACCTCTCACAGCCGATCTGCCGCCCGGGTGCGAAAATACTAATATGCCGACCCTCACAAAATAGCAAAACCATACATTTCCTGATTTGCAGGTAAAACATATTTCGTAATACTTAGAAAGACCAGTGTTTTATGACTTCATTCCCTAGCTTAAATTTGTCACAAATCAGTAAAAAATATCAGAACATCAATACCATTAATTATGCATTTCCCGTATCCTGACGTAGTGAATGGTCATTATGAGACAAAGCTCACATTACTTTCGAGTATCGTTATCTTAGCAGCAACAGTCTCCGTAGTTGTCAACACTCAAAGTTATTTGCAAATTAGGAAAGACTCCGATGAAATCTCTGTTTAAATCTATACTCCTAAACCTGTAGGCGATTAATTCTTGATGCCAGAAAATCTTTTATCGATTACAGTTCTACGATTAAATCCACTGCACAAATAATCCTTTCTCTTCTTGAGTTATCCGTAATTATTTCCTCTAAATGTTTATCGTTAATTTCGCATCATAATCCATTCAAAATAAGTCGTGTGTATCACATAGAAAGCAACAAATTATGTTGTTGTAATAATAATAAGAGTTGGCTACGCTTCTGTTGCTGCCCTTTAGAGCCACCAACTGGATGCTATTCACCCCTTGCACCCATAGAAGGGCGCGGCTCTGTTATGATGAATAGAGGGTTATTCATTTGCTTTTTCGAATCGGGCAGAAAAAAATGCATCTCTCATTTAGCTTCGTCTCAGTCCAGCCCAGAACAGAGATAATATGAAATATACGGGATCTCCTCACTTGACCGACCCTCCCTTGACCGACAACTCGTTTGCCCGACTCCTCGTTTGACCGACACAGATGACCGAGACAGTTAATACGCTACATTATTAATACGTCGTCGCAAATACAGAAGGCAATTAATCGAGTAGTCGGGCAAACGAGGAGTCGGACAAACGAGGTTTCGGTCGAGTGAGCGTCGGTCAAGCGAGGTAGACCCGAAATATACTGTATGAATTATGGTAAATTAAGGCATTATTTTTTTCCACCCTCCTTAAACCGTAAAAACTCTCAAAGTGTTTAAAGGATGGGAACTCTTTTGCATTATATTTAATTTTTAAAAAACATAAAAAAAACAATTTACTACACAATTATCATTAATCCGTCTAATTTAATAATCTAAATTCCATTATGTAAAAACTAGAAGTAGTGGTTAAATAAAGCTCGAATAAAAAAAATAATTCTTCATAATATTCAGACACTTTTTATTTTAAATTGTGACATATACTTTGGCATAGAATGGAAACATTATTGATGATAAATATACATTGGCGTGTGCATCGCATAAAAAATCATCCCCCCCCATAAATTATGGGCACACGTGCAGTTCGAAAGTTTATTCTTGTGCTGAATCATAAATTGGGTCAACGAAATTATTTTATGAAGATTCCTTTGCAGAGAAAAATATTCATTTATCTGAAATTTTATAATGCTATTCATCACATTACATGATATAAGAGATGCGTTAAATGCGTTACTTTGATTCATCACGCGTTTTATCCTAGAATTAAGGGTTACCGGTCTATTGATAATAGCATTGCCAACGGTTCTTAGTACTATACTTAGTACTATACTTAGTACTATTCACGAATTATATACACCCATGATGCATGTGTATGTGCATTTAATCACTAGATGACCTAGACTGTCACTAGATGACCTTACACTAGAATAAACGATCGTTTTACAACTTAATTGAAGCATATTTAATAAGTGCATGGTGAAGAAAATCTTCAAATGGCATTTCAGTATTTTCTTTTATCATAATTACATGTAATTAACCATGGGTTAATTTTAGAGCTTGCGCATCATCCATAGTCATCGACTTTAAAGTAATGTCGGGCGATCCACCACTCCGACCTTTTGATTCAGCTTTTCTCTTTTCATTTCCTTATATTAAAAGAATTCAGAGTATATCCTTAATTATTACATGACTTACATTATTATGGGTCATTTTTACTACAATTTTTCAGATTAAAACGATAATTGTTTAGAGCAAATTTAGCTTTTACTATCAGTAGGTTTCGCAGGTTTTTCACATGATAATGAGCGTTTTTCTGCTCTGGATGTATTTCCCTAAAAGTTTCTTATCCACATATACATTCTTCCTTTTTCCTCTTTTTTACTGATCCATACTATCCTTTTATTAAAATTGAATGATTTAGATGCAAGAGGGGAATTCATAGTCCCAAGCCCTCCCTTAATAAAGATGTTTTTATTCTAAATAAACATATGGCTCCCTGATAATAGTATATTTTTTTCGTTGTATTTTGAGAGTATAAAAATCATGCCTAGATATAGGTAGCGAATTTTTGTCCCCGATCTGTAGGCAAATGGAATACATTCACCGTAAGGAAAAGAGAATCGATGAAAAAAAAAATCCAAGTGATCAACCTCTGTGCCAGATGAAATTAATTGAAAGTCGTCAGTGTCCTGGTATGGACAAGTGTTTATAAGTAGATGTAGTGTAGAAAAGTAGACTTCGTTTCCCACCTTGTATGAGATATGAGAGGATATACTACGTAAGTCCATGCCCAACGTTGCAATTAAAACAGCTCATCTTTGCTAGAAAATATGTTTTGTAATTCTCGCTTAAGGGTAGTAACGCGACGGCTCCCGCTAACAGGATGACGTATGTATTTGACATAATAATCAGACAATTTTTTCGATACGAACATGTTATTCTTACGAAAGAATAAAAAGTGTGAAAAATAGCGACACGACTGGGACTCGAACCCAGGTCTCCCACTTTCCGGGCAGGTATTCTAACCACTGAACTACCGTGCCGTGTCGTTATATGTTATTCTTACCATTATCGTTTTAGTTACATTTTGTGATTAATGAATTATTGGATTGTTTTGAATAATATCTCACGTTTTATCTTTATACTCACAAAGCNGAAGAACATCAAAGAAGCTATCGTTTAAGAAATCCGGATGCCTTAGCGTTTGCAGCCCATCTGCTGGAGAGCGGACATTGCAGTACCTTTGTACAATCCTCCACCGGGAGTCGAAGGGGAGAAAGCCGGACGCCCTTGAAATAATAGAAATCACTTCTGAGGAAAACCTTACGAATGAATATAAGTTTCAAAACCCTTCCCCTCTCCTTACTCTCCCCTCAAAGTTCTCTTAACTATATATGCCGCTACCTCCCTTACCCTTTACCCGAAGATGGCCTTTGCGCCGAAACCGGTCGAAAATAAAACCAAATAGTGTGGAAGTTTACGAAGTTTTTATTTTTCATAATCTTTAGAATGTCCTTCCACGAAATACGGCCTTCCATGATAGAATTTATGCTTTGTTTTAATTATCATGCAAATTGACGAGTTATTTATCGTTTAATACTATTGGTGAATTTTCTCTTTTGTCTTTTCCTCCACGTGATTTTTTTCCACCAAAATATATACTTGCAATAGAGCATTATTGATATTTTCTATACCAAAATCAATCTTCACCTCTAAATAATAGGTTTTTCAGGTTATTCATTCGTAATTTTTCTTTCAGTGATGAATTTTATGCCATGCTACAAGCAGCCTATTGTGTATTCACAATTATAACAATATCGTTATATCAAAATTCTCCCAAAATTATATCTATTTTGTGAAAGCTGCCTATCCGTAGTACAATGTAGAACCATTTCTCTAATAGGCAGCTCAGTTGGAAAGATCTTTTCCGGCTATAGTGTTGTACAGGAGGATGTGCCTTGGGCACGTATATCGGGTGCCCTATCATCATTAAGGCGGTCTGTCCGTAACATATTCAGCCCGGAGCCGGTTGAAACCTCATCCCCCCTTCTGAAATGAGGCTTCCTAGGTAAGATGAGGAGTGAGATAGTTTGCCCTTGCTTTCCTCACCGAGTCAGAATGTGATAAGCAGAACAAACCCACGTTAGTGAAGCACAATGACTCTACGAATAACACTTTTCGTAACATTGCATAAGGAGAAAACTTAATTTATTCAGCATATCTCTGTAGCTTTCATATAATCGAATTCATGGACAAGATAGAGACAAAAGTAAATTAATGATATTTTTTTCTCTAACCCGTACCAAAAGACAAACTTGATAAACTTTTCATTCATCAAGATATGGTAGCAGGATACTCTAAGACTGTATAGGATGCGAATAATTCACAACAAATTAAGTTTAAAATACCATAGAAACCGTAAGGTAGTGCAAAAAATATCAAAAAAATGTATATTTAAACGCATTATTTTTTCTATTTTTCAAAGTTCTGTGTAAGGAGAATTTTGATAAATTGCCCCACGCTGTTTCTTCATCGAGCTCAATTTGTTGAGGCTTTTCGTAAAATTACGCACTAGCATATTCGCGTAGAATCCTAGAGTTTCTGTGAGATAAAGGAGCATTTCAAGTTTCCGATATCCTTTAAAATGCTTAGAACGGCTTAAACGGCCCCTCGCGCTTTAATTTACATAGTTCCTTTATCACAGTCCACTCCCACACACAAACACCCGATATCTGCTACCATATTTCAAACTCCTTTCAAAGCTCCTGCTAACCAGGTTTCCATCTCATCTTCGCGTGGATTATAAGCCACTCTGCCGTCAATTAATCCCTCCTTATGCCGACCTCATCTTCAACTTGAAGGGAGCCTTACGCAAGAACAGTTTCCTCAGCAACCCGAGGAGTAAGATGACGAATCTGAAATTTCACGCTCTAAGTATTAAAATCTTCCATAATTGAGGTAATTTTCTCTTGACTGCTAGTTAATACTGTATAAAATACTTATGAGAAAATGAATAAATTCTTGGAAAATATAGTAATTCTTTGTATCTATGTCTCTCTATTGTTTCATAGGCTTCCTTACCATCTTTTTTCCTGTCAGAACTACAATGTCATCAATGTTACCGGAATTTTGGACTAAACTTAAAGGAGAGTAAGTTAATTTTCATTCAAAATTATGATGCTTATAATTCACTCATTGCTGTTTTGTTCGAATAATTAATCTGTTAAATCCACAGTATTATTCACTTCAATTAAATTCATATTATTGACATTGGCGCGCTGTTGATGTAAAGGAGCACTTCGAGTTTCCGATAGTCAGTGTTTACTCAGTTGTGTTTATTTTTGGAAAAATGTTACGAAGTTAGTTGCATATTTTTATATCGAATATCGGACCGAAACCACAGCAAGAATGTCCGGGATTCGTCCCGGATGTCCATAACCCCTTCCGGTGTCCGGGAATATATGTACATACATACATACATGGGACTTTATTTGGCGAAATTGAGACTATAAAGTTCCATCTTCCATTTAACCAGTTAGAAAAGAATACAAAGAAGAATTACAGAAATATACAACCTTAATAAATAAAAATAAAACCATTGAAAATAGAATAATTTGAATACAAATATTAAAAT
>KZ308344.1:841836-863527 GCA_000376725.2 Ladona fulva | reverse complement strand
GAAGTTATTTATGTTGCAATACAATTTTTATTAGAAAATTTCATATTTAGTTGCGAAAAATAGATTTCATAAAAATCATATTTTAATTTACGCCCATTGCGATGATCATGTTACTCGAAAGTGAAGTTAGCTAGTAATTGTTAATTAACTATTTACTATTCCGTATGCTGAATATTTTCTCTGTTAATGCGGGATGCGCATTAGTGATCGTTGCCGATATTTTGTGACCAATGTAAGTGGGGGAACGAAGTCATAAAACACTGATTTTTCAGCCTTTCAAAATCATTGTCAACTGAAAATCAAGAAATGTATGGTTTTGGTATCTAATTTCAAAGGGCTGAAAATATTGTTTACACCCCGGCGGCAGATAGGCCGGGGGCGGCTCTGTTTCACAACATTAAAAAATTTCGGGTCTCGTCCTTCTCGCAGATTCCGAGCAGTTTCAGTGTCTACTTTTGGTGGTGTCCACTACTTTGATTTTAATACCTTTGCATTTTACTGACATTAATTGTTGAATCCTTAGGCTGTTGCATAATTTCTTAGCTGTTTGAAGCGGTCATACATGAAGGAGGGTGTGGACTAATTCGAGCAGTGCGAGGATTCTCAAAGAAATTAATTCCCTTGTTATCACTTACTTAATCGACTTGTGGTTCATGTGCGAGAGAGCTTGACGTAATTTTAAATCCTCATGAGTTTCTGTTTCAATCTTTATTATATCTTCGGGATAATATTTAGTTGACCGCTTTCATTTAATTTCAATTTACCAGTTGGTTTAGTTTGTTTTTTTTTTGATTTCCTTCTCATTACTGAATTTTTGGTAGTGATACTTTAAAAAAAATTTCACTGACCAAGGGATATTTATATAATGCTGGAATTTTCCTTGGGGTGGATAGATAGAAAATCGCGTGAATCCAGGGGAAGAGTGGTGGATGGTATCTGACGGTGATTAAAAATGAACACTTCATGGGTGAAAATAGCAGCATTCATAAGTCACTTGGGCCCACCTTATTGCCTGGCAACGAAATGTTTGTGATAACAGAGAAGCGAATGAGTAAACGAATGCTACTGGTATGAAATATATGCAGAGCGAATTTATGTAGCGAAATATCAGACACTTTTAGTTAATAATTGCTCAATATGAGCTAAAGAAAGCCTGCAGGAGTAACATAAAAGGAATTTTCACATTCGTTTCGACTTATGGAAGGAATTGACGGAAGCAAAATGATAGACATAAAGTATGGAGTAATTAATAGTAGTAGTAATAAGTAATTTAAGGAATATGAAACGGAAAAGAAGATGAAGAGAAGAAAAAAGGAATGTCTATTTTTAGGTAAGTACTCTGTAAGACACCTTTAGGCGTGTGGCAAGGAGTGCATGCGTCATGAATCTACTTCCCTAATCGATTACTTTCACGTATCGTTCGCGGTAAAAATGAATACATTTAATCGGCTTGTTTCAGCATCCATTTTCCTGATCTTCCTCTCTGTATGAGAACGGCCTATATAAAACGAAGGACGCATCATATCTACCTACATTAACTTTCAACGTACTCTCTTTGAACTTATTTAGTAAATTTATTCTTTGTTTAAATCTTCTATCTTCGAAAGATTCCCATCCTGCACCCTGAATCAACTGAGTAACGCTCACTGATTTATCGTTGCCATTTTTTTCGAAACCAATAGGCTTAGAAGAAAGGAGAAGGAAGCTGTTTCCAATGATGTGCAGAAGAGATCCACAAAGTTCATAAAATGAAAGAGAATTCTTGAAAGTGTTGATGAATATGCAAGTAGCGAAAGACATAAAACAAGGATAAAGAAGGATGGAGTAGTATATTGAATAAAAAAACATTAGCTAGTTTCACTCGGAAGGAACAGTATGGCATATTTATATATGTTTTATTAAAATGATTAAAGTTTTTTGTCTTCCATTTTTGGGAAAAAGTCTTAGTAAAATTTTGGTTATGAACTTTATTTGGCTATTCATGAGGTTCCAAAGCGGAGTTGAATGACTCAAAGATATTGTTTTTTTAATCACCCAGCGGCCTTCAGAGGGCTAATGGTCTTTTCTCAGTTTCCCCGGTACCTATAATAAAGCATCCCATCCCAGTCCCTCTCCTTTAACCTTTATTTCGTTATCTGACGTGAATGTCCCATTTTCCCGCCTCTTTTTCCCTGGAAAAGGTCCATTCAACCGCTCATTTGCATCTTCCTCATAACCGTGAAGGTCTCTTCTCTCTAGTTGAATCTATTTTCATTAGCATTGATATTCTCGCCTTCTGTAGCCATGATTACGTGCTTTACCGAGCACGATACTCCTACTGCTTTCTTTATTCGTCCCTCTACCGAGATGCTTGCGATTCTAATGTTTTCTAGACTCTGCTTCGATCTTCCAAATTAGTCGCCATGGCCTTTTGCTGCAGTTATCCTTCGGTTCCCTTCGAAATGTTCAACTATATTCTTAACTTAAGGATTATGGTTGGGCATTAAGCGTTGCAAATAGAGGTGTGCGCCTTGATACTACACAAGGATAAGTAGATTTGAAAAATATCACCATGGATCGGTCTCGAACCCAGTTCTTTCACGTTATGGGCTTAACTACCAAGCCTAGTCATTATTCTCAGACTCAGTGTAGTAGTTAAGTGGCTTTAAAACTTGACTTAAAGCGAGAAATCTGGGCTCGAGTCCATGCCGTTATTTTTCACTTTTGTCACTTACAGCGAAAACGTCTTAAAGATTATTTCAACATATTAACGTTTTAAAACAGCCGTATTATTCCTTCCGACATCCCTTCCGATTATCCTGAAGCTCTTTATATTTGAGATTTTTTACAGAATTCCGTTATTGATCTATAACTCATTTAATCATTTATTTTTACAACCTATTTTATCCGTATTCCATTTCAAACCTCCACATTTAAAGGGATACAACCCCACAACTTCTTTAGCATATCATTTCCACCTGACCCATTCCATATCATAAAGAATGTGGCTTTTCGCTTTCCATTCATAACAGAGGGGAGAATGAGTTTCAGCGAGCTGTATGAGTGATAATTTCATTAGCATTTACCATCCTCATTTTCCATTATTTTCTTTAACTTTCAACGATATTTCAGAAACTGAGTAAAGTCCCCGTACGTGCTTATCAAGTAACATACGCGGAATTTTTTAATGTAAAGTTTTATAATGAGGTTATTTCTTTACTAAGATGGCTTATAATTTTTCTAATAGCATGAAAGGATGTGATCTGTACTGTTCCATAAAGGTTTTATTAAGTACTAAACTGACACTGGGTTTCGACGTATGACGTAAGCAGACTGAGTTTAGACATGTGAAATGAATTCGTCAAAACCCAGTCGTGCTTATTAAAACCAATATGGAACAGTACAAATCGCATAATTGTATGCTATGAAGATGGAGTTCCACTAAATATCGCTTACTAAGGTTACTTTTATTTGAAATATTTCATTAGTAGATAAAGAATTTCATCCTACTCAAGTTCTTAAGCACAAATTCCTAAGAACCTCCCTCGGCTTATTCATAATGCAAAAAAATAGAAGTTGATATTTCTCTATAGCTCCTACCATATATACCATATATACCCACCTATTTTGATAATACCGCTCTCACGGTTATAGAAAGCAATGAAAGATATTAGCGGCATGAGAAACGGTCTCAAAGGCTGCAATCGACTGGCCTCCAGCCATTCTATGGAGTAGTAGGGAAAGTTCACTGATTCCCAAGCGGGTAACTTCATCGTGGAATTAGGGTTAAGACACAACTCGGAGAATGGGGACAGTGATAGCTGCCGGGATATCGGTCTTCCACGATAAAGTTACCCGGTTGCGAACTATCTATGTGGCATATTCACAGAGAAACTTACAAAGACTGTTTCTATTTTATATAGAGTGACAGTTGAGCTCTGATGCCGCAGCAACCGCTTCTTAAGAGCCAGTGTCATCTTAGGTGTTAAGATAGCAACGACTGCTGTGGCACTTTCACCTTTTGTATCGTTTTCAACGTTGAAATAGAAAGTTTATATTAAAAGTCTTTGAATAATTACACCTTACTTTATATACTCCAGCCCAAAGTTTGGTTGTATCCTCGTTTCCTCCATCATTAGCTTCCAAAAGCTTTGAAGAGAGAATTTGAAGAAATATGCTTACAAAGCAGGTTGAAGAGCGACATAGATTGCTCTCCATCTCCTTATTAAGGCAGGTTCGTATTAACGACAAATTCATTCGTAAGACCAGCACAATGAATAATTTTTTCCATTGTACTCAAGACGGAGTGATCAGGATGAATGTCGCATCGGCCATGCCTCAGTAATATTTATATTATCACGGCTATGATCTAGGCTGGAGCAAAATAAATGAAAGATACATTTTTATTCACTTGTATCAAATTGGAAAATTAAAAATATTCAATTTATCCGCGCATGGTAGCAGAACAGCTGTTGACTTGAAGTACAAATTGTTTCTTTGCCATTTTTTTAGTCAAGACAGTTATATAGGGTTCATGGATGGCAACGTAATTATTTTATCACTCGTGACTTAAGTTTCAAAACCTCCACGAGCGTTTGCTACTGGTGTATATTCCACCGTGAGAAACAGCGAAGCGAAGATTAAAGATGGGACTTTGTCATGGTGATGAAGCATCACCATGGCAACCATAGAGGAGTTGATATCCAGCAAAGCGCCATCGCATGAGAAAATCGCGCCAAAGTAAATACAGCTTATAATAACGCGAGCTTACAAGTGATCCTCACACAGTGACTACGGGTAATTTATCATCGCTGAAAACGGAGCGTGTTGTCGGGAGTTTAATTTTCTTCTCCTCTATATTTTGTGTAGCGTCCCGTGTTTTGTCCCGATATGACTTTAATGAAATGTGTGCTCTGCGATACAGATTTTTATCAGATTCTATTAACACTAGCTTAAGCTATTAAACGGAGCACTTAGCTGGACAAATAAAAGCAAAATTTATTGAAATAATCTCATTATGGATACGCTACAATAAAGCATCGTAAGAATTTTCACAACTACATCCATACCCTGCAAGCTGCCCATAGACGGGTAGTAGGGAGAATAAGGTATAATACCGGTCTCTGTTTTCGCTTCAGTTCAGTTAAAATGTCAAATTTTGGGGAAGTTTACTCTATCTTCCGGCGTCGAGCCTTTTAAAATTATAAATATAGCTCGAATTTAATTACTGTCAAAATGGGGCGCATGTGCAGTAGAGCCGCACAAATTCTGTGGCACTGAAGGACAGGTCGGAAGCTAATTTTTAAGTAAGGTCAAGCGAAGAATTTGTTGAGAAATACGTGAGCGTGTTTGGAATGGTACATACTTATGCGTGGGTGCGAATTTGTTCCGAAACATGGAAAATTTAACCTGTAGGGGTACCGTAAGCTGGAAACACTGAAACTGAAGTTAGCAGCTGGTAACTTGGTAATGAACTACACTGGGGGTGGCCAACAGGTCGATCACAACACCCCCGTAGATCCCACGACCTGTCGATCGTGGGGGATACTCAATCTATCGCAACTTGTCATCGAGAGAATTCTTCATTTCCGAATAAGTTTTCTTCCGTCGTGTAACTTAACTATGCATCTTCGTATAATTGAATTTGCTATAGAGTTCTGTGGGCTCAAAAAATATTGAAGAAGTCTAGGAAATGCGACTGTTAATCATTTCGGTTCCTGTAAATGCCAAAGTAGTTTCTCCAAGTCGATCGCGGTCAAGTGAACAGTATCAAAGTCGATCGCAGCCTGCGATGAGTTGGCAAGGCCTGTTCTATAGAATTGCTAACTATAAACGTGTTACGATACTTATATTTTGATGCTTCCGATTTGATGAAATTGATGCTGATTTCGGCCATATCAACGCTCCTAGAATTATTAAGGTCGGCACTTAATAATAGGATTTTCCAAAATAAATAAAAAACGCAGAATTGTGAGATAATTAAAGAATATCGAAATGTAAAAAATTATTTACATGAATTACATTATTTTTATGAATGTGTTTATAACCATGAATTATGATAAGGATTCTGTTAGTCATTCTATAAGATTCTCACTTCAAAATAACAGTTATAAACAGATTCGCGTGTGAATGATTGAACCATTGGATCCTCCTTGGGATCCTTGTCGTGCCAAAGACTCGTATTTACAGTCTACACCTCATAAACGGTTGTGTATACATCTTCGAATAACTTCTGCTCTTTTATTCTTGGAATGCAGCCCGTTGTAGCGGAGAGAATATGCGCTCTGGGAAAACATTATTCTGACATTAGAATATCCTTGTTAAAGCCGATATTCTCCGATTGACCCAAACGGTCGCGTACTACAACACAACCTTACTTTTCTTTATTAATTCATTCCATCAATTTTCATTTTATTCATCCATATAAATTCATGAAATGACTCTCGGTATGATAAACGGCACATTTTCCCAAATTTGATGAGAAAGAGAGTTTTTCGTGATGTTTTAGAATTTAAGATAGGTTTTATCTTTTACGTGTATAAACCAGCTGAAATAAGTCACATTCCCCTTTTAGATAATTTCATGAGCCAGATTATCTATTTCCCTACGTCATCCTATGGAAACTGTTAGAAAGTAAACAAGATCGAAATCTACAACATCATTGACTATTGAGTCTACAAAAATGTTGACGATTATAACTAAACTATTGAATATATTACTAAGTTTGTCGTTACTCTAAGCCGAAAACAATCTTTGATGTTAAAAATGATAATCTTCAATTATTATATTTTCTAATAATGCTTTATTCCATTCACTACAGTCATTAGTTCGCCCAAATAAAGAGGATATTTATTTATTTAGCGCTTAATTTTAAATAAGACTTAAAGGGTGTTAGAAACGGGTGCTACGAAGACTCCTTTAGGAATGACTTGGTGTCTAATCTATGGCAATTTAATAAATAAATAGCTTCCTATTATTTGACTAGATGCTAATATTAAACGACACTTAAATCTGTAAAGCTGCGCGAAAGTTACCGGGTTTAATGCGATCGTGCATTTAGACTCAAGCGCTAAGACTTAGGAAATTCATTGCTTTTATGGTTAAGTCTCAATCAAAAGTATCCCAGAGGTAGAGTTCAGAGAAAGAAAGTAATGCTCGAACATCAAAAAAGTTTACTCATATTTCTTATCTGCATATTAAGATACTAGCACAGTCTTTTTTTATGAATATGTTAATTTTAGCCGGTTTCGTTGTCTTTTTACCCGTATCTATGATTTTCAATGTCTATACATTTGATTGAATTCATCAGAAGTAGAGGGCTTAAGGATACCGTATGGAGGGTATAAGAATACTCCTGGTAAACAACTTAGCCAAGAATCACTTATAAAAATACATATCAGACCTATACGAGATTGATACTTTGTTTCAAAATATACTTTCTACACTTTTTAATTTGATTTCTATACATGTGCCAGTATACAGACTCGTTTGATACCTCAGAATATAAATTCTCCATTTGGCAATCAAAATTTGATGGGTGTAGTCCTTTTTAAGGCTGCCCTGAGATCAAACATCAAAGAACATGGGCGAGTTTCGAGAAGCCCTTCCGCTCCGTCTCTTTTCCAAGAAGCTCTGCTCATTTTGATTGCTTCGGAGTTACAGCTCGCAGAAGTAGCTACGCTGCCGTCGATTGTGTTATTTCGTGCGTCATTACCCCCAAACTGCTTCTCTATTTCACCTCAAGGATAGCGTCACCTGTATTCCTCGTTACTTATTAATCTCAAGACGACAGAGTGAGTTCTTTTGAGGTCTCTTTCGCAAATATCATATTCCAATATTTTAGTCGCGAAAGTACTACTTCCATGTTCGTTGCTATATCGAAAGAATTGGGAGAAGTTGGTGAATATTTCAGTCTTTCTTTCACTTGACATTAACTATTAAAATTGTACTTTTTATAAATTATATTTTAGGGCTTTTTTAAGTTATATTTGTTTTATATTTACACTATCACATGTGCCAATTTATTTTCTAAAATGTCGCTAGATGCATCCAGAAAATGAGCTAAGATTTCTCCAAACTCAGTAAGTATTCTCTGTAAAAAGTATTGCAAATAGCTCGAATTTGCTTCTAAAATAGTGCTGGTGTAGAAACTGCAAAATCAAACTTACAGCATAAATATTACGTCTTTTATCAACTGATATTGTCATTGCTATTTTAATCTATACTTACAATAAATCTGTAAGAAGGTCGTTTCAATTCAAAAAGTTGTACAAAAGATAATTAGAAATGATACTGAGTCCAAAACACATATTAAAGAAATGTTTTCAGTCTATTATGGCACCACACAAGAAATATCCAACCGATTTTGATTAAATTTGACAGGGTGATAATTTACGTCATGAACTGACACATAGGCTACTTTTGATCCTGATATCCTACATCTTTCGATGGTTTAATGGACCATTACTTTCTAATGACGTCAAAGGCGGAGGTGAAAGAGAAAGGGGTGTGGAAAGTGGCGGAGGGGAAACTTTATTTTCCCTAAAAACTCTATCACTAAACGTTTTACAACTTTCAACATTGGCACATTATTAAATCTCTTACCCGCACATATTATATGCTATTTTTCATGTGCCTTTTAGTCCTCAGTTCGATCCTAGACGAGGAAAAAGTTTTCCGTGAGAAATACACGTAAAGTTCATTTTACTGCTTGTAGGCTTCATTTCTTTGGAAAATTAAATCAGAAAAAATAGCCGTACGAGATCGAAACAAGCACCAAAAAAGAAGGGACATTGAATGACAACTATTATTTTGGCAGTAGAACTTTGATTTCGATTGAAAAATGCGATAGTTTTGATAAAATAGACGATATTTTGTGATATTTTGTGGCCGTGAACAATCAGTCTAATACTTGACGACTAATTCCATTGTTGAATCCGAGGTCATGCATTTTAGTTAATTTATACCATTGCAGTCTTCATTTCTTTTGGAAAATTTAATAACAAAGAACAGTCGCATGAAATCGATCCCAAGTCCCAAGAGAAGGGAAATTAAATGAAGATATTCTTATTTTCGTCGTCGAATATTGTTTTCTGAACAAAATTCTTGCAATTTTGAACAGAGAAACGAAACTGTTCTAAAATTTTGTTGTGAACAAATCGTTCCCCTGGCGACTAATTCCATTGGTGAATCCGAACTTATGCATTTTCCAACAAAAATACATTGGAATTGATGTGTCGAATGATTTGCATAGACAAATCGCAGGGACGCACATACGACCATGTAGGAGAGTTTTATTATTCAACTCATTTTTCTCAACGGCATTTCAGAATGATGAAACATCTAAATATTCTTTTCGTTGAGTAAATTTACATCTAAGTATCTATTCTGCAAGCCGCCCTCCGGCGGATGGCAGGGGGTGCTTGAACCATGACTCTGCTTCGATGATTGTCACATTCCATAGAAGAATGTAGAGTAAATAATAACTAAATTTCATGTTTCATTTTCTACATTGGCTACCTATGCTGTTTCCAGAATGTCGAGTGAGTCGCTATTAGTATGTAGTTACCAATTTTTACTTCCCAGTGTTTTTTAATGGGCAGTTGAGATATTCTGAGTGGGTGTGTAAGGATTAATGTTCACCTAAAACTAGAGAACCAGTTGTTATAAAGTAGCAAACTAGCATATTTTTAAAAACCGACTTTATATCGATAAAACATAAAGAAATTCGCTAAAATCAGCAAAAGGTACCTAGATTTTGCGACAAAATCGGCAACTATGTACGTGAACTATGCCAAGCTCGGATATATCTGAAATCGAAAATACTAATATATGCTCCAAATTTTGTGAATTATTTTCCACTCTTTAGATGCGGCTATTATCCTTATTGCTAAGGTTACCGGAATCTAATGGCAGGAAACTGGGACATATTGAGTTTTAAAGAGAGTTAAATGGGTACGTTGCTTGAAACCCTGTAGGGTTTACAGGAGCCGCAACAGGCCGCAGGGGTACAACTTACTTTTGTTATGTATATAACAAAAGTAAAACCGAGAATTTGAGACATGAACAACAGCAGAATGCAATAGAATCAGAACAATACGATTAAATTACAAGAGTTAGAATTAATAAGAACTATCGCAATAAAACCATAGAATTATATGACTATATATATCGCAAGACAATTTATGTTTTCCAGTATAACTCTTCGCATGCCATATTGAATATTTTTTTTTATTTCTTATTTGCAAGATCCATTTCATTCCCGTTTAAAATTCACCTCGTTTCTGTTTTATGAACCCCATTTTCTATTTTATGAGTGTCATTCCAATCGAATCCCTGTGCGGAAGAAGAGATTTTACGACGTCGATAGACAAGGGATATCGGTATTGTTCTTCGGTCTCTCGCTTCTATTTTTATTCACTCTTTCTTTGTATGTGAATTCTTCTTAACTCCCGCTGCTTAAGTAAAGCTTCCGTTGTTTCCTTCCACTTTTGAGATTTCTCTTTCTCCCGAGCATTTCAACCGCTTCCGCTTCTTCTTTCCTTTTGTTTATGGAGTAACATAATATCGTTGACTGAGGAATCTAATTGGCACTTTACGATACAAATATTCTCTGTTCTGGCTCTACGTTTTACTCCTTACATCACCCTTGTCACTACGTCCTTTAACGCCGTGTTATGTACACCGAAATTTTGTTTTTTCTGAATAGCCATATTCATCATTATTCATTGATACGTTCAAACATGCGTTAATGTGCGTTTTTAAGCGTGTGGTCTCTTGTTAATTGAGTCTAGGCCCTGCGAAACCTCTACTTAGTAAAATCGCCGATAATTGCCGCGTGCTCAACAACTGCAAATTTAGGTTTTGGCTATGCAGCATAAAATTGGAATATTCAAACTTTAAAAGTCATTTGCCCAAAATATAATTGCTAGAAAATTGCTGTTGAAATTGCTGAGGTGATTACTGATCTATAATATTTTCTGCTAATCGTGTCTGGAAGTGATTTTGATACAGCAATAACTCTGAGCAAACAAACATATTTTAGTGGAACTCTGTTATTAAAATAGGGAATATCCAAAAAAAAAAAGAAGACGACTCGTATGTAATAGAGCAGTTCTTCAATTGGTAAGTGAACTTGGAAATTGTAATTAGAGCATAATAGTCTTTCGTCCACGACAGCATTCGCTAGATTATTGGCAACGCATCCATCGATAATGATGAAACATCATTTCATTAGAGAAATTAGGTCACACCTATTTCAGTCCCTCGAATTTTTTGATAATCAGAAGCATTAAAAATTTCAAACATTTATTAGATACGTAATATCACGGAAGCTCTTAACTTTCCAAAGTAATAATTACTTTCCATAACTTTGCAAGTAAAGTTATTATTCATAATTTAAATCGATCATGGTTTTTTCCTGAAGACGAATCCAATTGAAATAGATAAATACAGCAGAGCCAAGTGCGCCTTCGAGACGTGTTTTTATACATAATATCAACAGCATATTTTTATAAATCAAGTGAGATTTACATAGAAATGAATAGTATTTTCCAATTATTCATTTCGAATAACTCGGAACAAAATTAATTTCTAAACCTCTTTCTGCAGACGGCCTACTCTCTAAAGGATATTTAATCTAAATCTGTACGGCATCTACCTTCTCCCTTCGATAGCATTACTAAATGACAAAATATGTTGATAGCATTTCCTTAAAACGAATCATATCCTGATACTGAAGATTGCTGTGAGTATCGGGTCATGCAATTGAAAATAAATATTACATCGTAAATGGAAATCTTATGACAAATTCAATGCTGCAGATATCTTCTTGTGCGGAAATTCAACAAGGAAGTTCTATGAGAGGAAACCGATATTGAAATGTTTCCTTATATGTGTTTTTGATGCCAAAGAAATTTTTTCAAAACAAATATCTCCGTTCCATTATTTTCTCTTTTAAAAAGAGAAAATAATGGAACGATTTATTGCAATGTATCCAGCTATTGATTTAATTTGGTAAGCACTGGTCTTCTGATTTCCGAGCTGAGCTCAGTTTTCCTTACATTTTTCTTCCATAGCTTTCGTTGTTTGCTATCCGTACTTGTATAAAATCTGTATCTTATAAATTTTTCATTCTTACCTAAAATATGAAATCATTTTATGCATTTTGAACTGCATTCTGTAAAAGGTTAAATGGAAGAACGGACGTTTTAGTCCTACGGAGTGTCTTTGAAAGGAGTAATAATAATTTCTAAGGAAACTCCACAACCTTAATATCCCCTTAACTCCTATCAAAACCGTCTCTATGTATTGTATTTATGTTAGATGTAATAGGTGTAATGTGGCCTCAATGTCTCTTCAGCTGATCCGATAATAAGAGTATAATAATCATTATTATTATTAATAAACTCTTTATTCGGCGAGGTTAGGACCATGTGGGACTCTCTTACACCTAACCTCTGAGGTCATACATGGTATAGTTATGGAATTAAAAATTATTTTTTAAATTATAAGAAATATTTTTAAAAATGCAGTAAAAAGTAAAGGATGAGTGGGGAAGAAACTCCTCGGCTGGAGGCTTACAGAGAAAAACCCACGGTGCGGGAAAAAACTCACACAAGAAGGGGAGCGAAAAAAACCCGCGAAAACATAGATAGAAATGAAATAATAAAATCAGGTGTAACATAGGAATGATTTAATTGTCGACATTTCCGTCCCGTCCTCTGATGGCGATCCATGGAAAGTGCATGGTCTTCAACTAAGGATAAGGTCTTATACCTAAACATAATATAATAACACGTCTTCAACAGTAAGAATAATAATAACAAGTCTTTATTAAAGGGCGAGATTGAGACTCATTGGTCTCTTCTAACATCTAACCTTTATAAGACGCGAGGAACAATAATATTGAGAACTCATTCCTTCAACAGTGGTCTACGATAATTACAAACAATATGAAGGGGTTGATCACTTGCCATTAACATTTCCTACCCTCAGCAGATCAGCAGCTCGCTTTTTATAAATGTGAATGTATACCACCTATAAATCACGCTCAGCACAGCGCCATTCCTAGTTAACTACCGAAGTCCACTTTTTTCCAACAATAATAAAACACCTTTATATCAGGGCGAGATCGAGACAAGTTCGAGATACGAGAGGGGAGCGTGAGAAACCTGCAAAACCTATTGACAGTTGCAACTAAAATTTTCAAAAGAAGAAGAGGAAGGTGAAAATTAGAAAAAGTAAATTGTCAGCAACACTACTTAAAAAGAAATAGAGCATATAAATGCACAATTAAATCAACACTTGTTGGCGTGGTATAGTGGCGAGAAATCAAACTATTTTGAACGTCACTGAGATAAACTATAAGTTAGAAACATTAAGGATACTAAGAAAAAAATATCTATTTGAAGAAAAAACAGTAATTTTCATTTACAAAGTAATTTAATGGCAATTTTCATTAAGCTTGCATTCACAAGAAATAAGCTGTAGAATATGACAAAACATCAGAACAAAAATAACAAGGAAAGTAAAAGATAGAAATATTGAAATAATAAGAAAATCAGTGGGAAAAATTACTCTGTGGATAGATATTTCCAAATTACCAGCGATTACCTCAATTTAACAATCGAAAAGAAGAAAACATGGACAGAGATAGATAAATAGAAAGAGACATATGTCGAAAATTTATTCTCAAATGGATCTCTAACTATAAATATTTAAAATTACTTAAATGTGATAATACATTATATTTCCCCGAAGCGGCCATTTCGATAACTGAGAATCGAGAACTGTAATTAATGTTTACAATTATCACACGAGCTAATTCATTCCCAAATATAGTAAACTGCATTAATTTCTGGTGGGTGAAATTTGAACTTTTCGAATTTGTGTTAAGTTGATACAGAATGAAAGACCGACGCCACCGATAATATTTATAATAGAATCCTGTTCTGTATTTTATGTAGGATGTTTTTTTTGCTTCACTGAAGAATTCATGTTTTACGTCCATTTAAAAAGTGAAATGAAAATTTTTAATGTATGAAACATGCATATTTAGCTTAGCGATGGACTGTTAAATTGCAAAAACGCATCTTATGAAGAATATATGATTCATATGATCTATCAAGAATATATGATTTATACCTTTAATTTGTATAAGAATATTGTCAAGTAGGATGTTAATTTTCGTAGCGTACTCCTTTACGTGCAGAGACACCCATGACCCATTTCTTTGTACGAGAATAATTAGCCATTGCTATAATCATTTACGTATATTATTGCTTAAAGGGTATGTCTGAAAGCTACGTTAAGAAAAACAGGAAAAGAGAAGAGAAATATATGGAGAAATCAGCCGTTGAGGAAATTGGTAAAAATTGGTAAGTAAAAGGAGTGTCTTTAATATTTCTTACACAGGATTTACCTTCTTGTTTTCTCAAAGGAAAAAAAATAATATATTTTTTTCTCTATTTTCTTCAATTTAATATTTTTCCTCATACTTTCTTTAACATTTATAACTTAGGATTTATCTCAATGATAATCCTGAGGAAAAATATATATGTATTTGAGAAACCTCCACTCTCACCTCACCCCATGGTTCGGAACAATAATTTTGAACATTAATTCAAAATGGGATCGACATATATTATCCCATACAAGCTGACTCTAACAATCGTAAATTAGATTGCTTAATCTACGAAAGGAATTAGAGTAATAATGGCATTATTAGCATTAATAGCAATTTCAATATTCACTGTAATTAGGATATTGGTGAGAGTATTGCCTCCTAAATTATTGGTAAATACAAGATTAAATGATGATTGGATGTTTAATAAGAAAAAAATAGGAAATAAACGGCCAAGCGCATTGTTTATGCTATAAATCGGACATATATACACAAATAGTACAATAGAATTCCGCGTAATGAATTGTTAATTAATAAGTAACAACTTCAATACATATTGCTTCATACCGCGGAAAATTCACGATTTTGTGTATTATTCAATTAAATCTATGTAGAAAATCAGCTCCTAGTAAAAAATACTAACCCAAGATCGAATCTCACGATTATTAAGTAGTGAAAGTCAGGTGTATGTGAAAAATATTTGGGTAAGTTCAATGGAAATGGAACGGTTTTTATGAGCCGTAATTTGTCTATGTCTACTTTGGCAAAAACAGGAGAGATAATCAGAAAAAACTGGGCAATGAATTCTTTTAGACTGAAAGATATTGCATGAGACCGATGTGGAAATATGTACATACTTTAAATTGGTATCACCCCTGTACGTAGTAGATAAACGATAATAATCATGAATATTTAGTTACTATAATAAACCCCTTTGTTAATGAACAAACACACATACCTACGCTACTAACAGTATTAAAAGTACCCGTATAGGGTAGCACTCTAATTAGTACGTCACCAAGGCCGGCGTAAAAATGTACCCTATGAAAGCATGAACGATACTAAAAGGAGAAAAGGAAGGAGAAAAATGGGCTGAAAATTGTGAATAAGATCCAGAGAAATTGAACGGAAATAAAGGAAGAGATTAATGTACGCGTTCGAAGCGAAAGATGGGAAATAATGGAAGAGAATTAACAAACGAGGTAATTAATTTACTCACCCTGAATGCGTACAGTGATACAGATGAATGTAGGAACTAATTGAATACCCTCGCAGTTTATTAGATATTACTGAGTGAAGGAATTTCTCTTGTTGCAAAGCGTGTCATTACCACGAAGTCAAACATTAAACATAATAGCTAAAGAAGGTTCAATTTCGAGGGAAATGAATTTCTTACACATTATAGCAGAGAGCGATCGCTCAGCAAATGCTTTGAGAACCAATTGCTGTCAGCCGACGTGAGACGATCTATATTAATTCTTTCTCTTATGAAATTTGCACTAATGATAAACGAAGACAAGAGCAGATAATTATTCTACTGAACTTCCTGAAATGCGTGAGAATATTAAGGAAACCATTCCAGTGTAATGAACGCGTAGCTCTGAGGAGATGATCAATCAAGTAAGAGAATTGGAGATAATTAAACAAAAACAGAATTTTACGCGAATCGATGATTCGTTGTTTCAGTCCTCCATCCCTTAAATGACTGCTGATTTTTTCTAATTAAATTAAACGGGTGAGAGAAACAAACGGTAAAACAGATGTCGAAAAGACCGCAGGTTTCACTTTCGACACGAATTCCTAAAGAAATGTTTTATAAAGTCGTATGATCTCCAGCTAACTTTCATTTTAATTGAACAATAAGGTCAATGAGAACTTCTTTTGGTTTTCAAATTCGATCAAAATACACTTTTATAGCTCTTTGTGAATTTAGATAACTAAAAACCTTCATGAGTCTAATTTGAACCGCTTAGTAACTCTTTGGTGGCAAATTTATGCTAGTTTCCATTCCGAGCAATGTACATACGTAACAAAAATAGAACAAGCTATTTGCCTGAGCGTACTCTCTATCCACCCACCTACCTTATTCTTAGATAATCTGGCAATCACCAGGGGCTCAGAGTTTTTGAGTTTGTATCAGCCTCTTTCAAATGCCTTCTCCTTTAACTCGGAATTGTCTCATCTTCCTTAAAACTCCCCCAAAAACTTTCTTCTCTCTTTCCGTCTTTATAATTTTTCCTGCACTTCTCCATCCACCAAATTCTTCATTAGCGCTTCGTGCTTTAACTCCGCCATGGTCCGGTTACGTTCGTATGACCCGTGAAATGTTTCGACGTCAAAAAATGTAATTTTCCTTACTGTAATTTCACCATCAGATGTGATATTTTGATCATAAATACTACAAACAGGTAGAAGGATGTTTACGCGTAGCAGTGGTTCCCAACTACTGTTTCGTCTGTAATGTTTCCCAAGAAAATCTAGGTCCCATAGAAATAAATGAGAATTTCTTAAACATTCCTTTAACTTTCATTCTTTTATGTTAGGTAGCCATCAGTAGTTTTTAGCACAGCTTATGAATGATATATACAACTTACAACTTCCAGCTAGAAACGAGGGCTATAAGATTTCCACCTTTTTAAAATAATTTATATGATATATTAAAGTTAAATTAATTCATTCCTAAATTCAAGTAAGTAATAATTCAACCTTTTAACCTTTTAGTACCGTAATGTTACCGCAATTCTTCTCAGATATTATTTCTACATCTTAACTCATCTTTTTACGTATTATACCATACAATACTAATGCGGCGAGAGATGAAATATTTAACTCTATGATTGTTGTGTGTCGATAATACAGAAGGTAACTACAGCTCTCAAAGTTAGAAACATAACTTACAATCAAGCAACACATTTGAATAAAATGGCTGAGTTTTTTATGAGAGCTGCAAATGCGGTGAGAAATTTACTGAAATGCTCAAACCAAACCCAAAATATGAATTATAAATCCTAATAAATTCACTCTTTGTTAGTCGAGAAATTCATTAAATTATACTAATTTATTTCACTTTCTATGTAAAAACTTAACAACTTTCATGTAACAAATTAACTTATTAAATTATATTTTAAAATTTCTTTAATTATAGCTTAGAATTCAGGCTTGCTGGAATTTATAATTTCATGGAAATGCTCTAACTTTATTTTTTGTAATTTCTTAACAGTAACCCACTTTTAGAGCACATGAGGAGACACAAAAGCGAATGATAGATATATTAACCCTTTATCGGCGAGGTTAGGCCTAACTGGGTCTCTCTTCCAGATAACTCTGCATATCCTTATTATATTAATTGAAAACAAAAAGAAAGAGTAGAGTGTAGGAAAAAAATCTTTGCATCTGAAAGTTGAAAAGCGAAAACCCACGATGCAGGAAAACATCAACAGAGAAGGGGCGAAATGGAACCACCAAAACAAAGTAGAATAGAAGCAATATACAATGAAACATGTTTGTGCTTCAAACATAGAGGAATGAAAAAAAAGATATTATTTTGAATCTAATACAAGAAAAACTACAGACAAAATTAAATTACACCAAAAGTACGAATAGTGGGCATAACAGTCTAAATAACATTATTTTATAGATGGATATATTCTTCTGTTTTTCATTAATATGGACTGATGAGCTTCATGGCCAGTACGATTAAGCTATCTATAATTTGAGAAACATAATTCATATTTTTCAGCGGAAGAATTTACTCGAGGCCATAGATGAACAAAATTATTGGCGACAATGAAATCATCTGCTCGCTGTGAATTGAGTTATTATTAAATAACAAATCAATGTGACGCAACATTACTGTCAATAAGCTTATTTACTCAACCACATTCTCTTGATGATTTGATATAGATTGGTGACCATGCATTAATTTACGCTCGACATTGTTCCAAGTCAGGGATAGAAAACCTTTTAGTTCAAGGCCGCAAATATGTATCATTTGGCCGTGTAAGAAACTATAACCGCAAATATGTATCATTTGGCCGTGTAAGAAACTATAACCGCAAATATGTATCATTTGGCAGTGTAAGAAACTATAACTGTTCACTCAACTAGTTTAAAATCGAAATTTACGAAGGAAATTAGTATAATAGCTAAGTAATTTTAGGTAGAATATTTAAATTTTCTCTTCACTTGGAGTTATTAATAAGGGTAGGAATGCAATTATCAAAATGTGTACAATTGCTTCAGGAAGAAACGAAAAGGTCGTAGTGTATGCCTAAAATGTCATATATGGCCTAAAGATAGCAATTTCCCCACCTTCGTACTACATCGTGAATTTAAACATAAAAAGCGAAATTGCAAATAGAGTTTTTAAGCGTGTGACAGTTACATCTATAAATATCCCTTCTTCCGATGTCCACCGTCCACCATTCAAGCATATCATAGACTTTATTCACCCTTTGTTCCCGTACGTAATCTCTTTCCAGTCATTTTCAATCACTCTTTGTCACTCTGAGAGGATCCAGATACTGAGCGCCCCGGAATCTCGGCGTTGCGTCCCAAAATAAATGCGAACAGTTGGAGACATAAGTTTTGCGACAGATGCGGTAGAGGACAGCAGTTTTGGACGATCGGGTCCTGTTTCACGGCTGGCAGGCCAAGTGTGAACGTTGGAACCATCAGAACAGATACTGCCTTCATGCTCGAATATATTCTGCTCAAGCAGCCGTGGAATATATTTAATCTCGGCTCATGGTGAGCATGGGGTTTCCGAACGAGGTTTCCTTCCCATCAATTCTCCGGAATATACGTAGAAATCTTTCTCGTTCCCGGAACCTTTGGAGAGCTAGCCGAAAAATTGTAATGAACAGAGATAAAAACGATGCACACACTATTTTTTTTCTCTGTTAAATATGGACAAAATTAGAAAGTTGTTACTATCCTTACTTCATCTCTTTGTAAAAAACGATTGATTGCACAGACAAGAAACGTAATGCCGACATTGCCAAAGAAATGGGGAAGATGCGTGATGAATTCGGAATTCTATTGAATCCTTTTCAGTGCATTACTATTAGTAATTGAGCGGTCAATCAAAATTGGAAATCGGAACTTATTCGGGAATGGGCATCGAAATCGAAGAATTTTTATCTCGATTCCGGATTCCAAAAATGATTCTACGGAAACTTGTTTAAAACAAAATCTTCTATTTCTGATACTAATGATAGTTAAATAAGCTCTCATTGATTTAACTATCGGCAAAATAAAATCTGTAGACCTTAATAACACCTAAATAAGGTATTTTATGTGAATTTACTCTTTACTTATTCTTGTATAAAACAAATTGAATCTTAGAGTTTATACACAATTCTTGAAAAATCCATTATTTCCGAAATTTTACTCGCAGTTCCAAATAGAAAGTGTGTCTTCAATCTCTTTTTATGCATTGTTAATTCGTTTAATGTTGAATATTTACACGAAAGGAATTTTATTCGAAATGAACTCAACATTTTGTTCTAAATTTTATTTAGGACTTACATTTACTGGATGATTTGAACTTTTTAATTATTTTTTTGTTAAAACTTTTAACCAAATTTTTCAATAAAAAGGATAACCTACTCTATTCAATAAGCTTTTGCATTAAAAGTTTCTGCTACATTTTTATAAAGAAATACACTGTTCGTAAGTATTCGTTTCCCGAGCAAACAGTGCAAGCCGTCATTAAAGATAGTAAATTTTGACAGTTGCTGAAATCGGAATCGAGAATCTTATCGGAATCGGTAAAAATTCTGGTATCTTGACATCACTTATTACAAAATCATGGCTACAACATGCCTGGTATTGTGAAAGAAGCGTCTGCCCGATCACAATTGTGCTCCCACGACAAGAAATGTCTCCCATCAATTTCCAGGACATTCTGACAGCATAGTACAGCATTATTTGCATGGCAGTTATTTCTCTCGAAATTCCTTTCCTGGAGTCAGTAGATACACATACTTTCTGCTGAGAAATTATATAACATGCTACAATCCATTCCCTTCAGGTAGCGCTAAACCATGCTGAATGTGTGACTCACATTCCAGGCATTCTCCTTGCCCAGTTTAATACCCATACTATGGGTAGTTTCCTTTCTGGAGTTGGTGGTGTTATAGAAGGTTTATTTTCAACTTTATATTCTTTATTATAAATAAAGAAAAAGTTTAATTATAATAGCACAGCACATGTTATCGGTAATGATATTCAGCTAAACCTTTAAGAACCCAAGCAACTGTAGGAACCCACCTAGATGTGGGAAAATAAACCGCTATCGCTATCAGTAAATTCGCCAGTAACAAGAAAATAAAGTATGCGTTTGCGAATAAAGACAGTTCTGGAGATTTACCAAAATTGGCAGCTACTTCCTACTTTTACTAATCAAAATCAAAGGAGGCAGAAATAAGTGATGACATTAGTTAAGTGAATAGTAGAGCATTGACCCTGATACCCCGTTGATCGCCTCAAATCTTTATAGGCGCCCTTCAAATCGAAATCGGCCCCAAAGACCCATAAAGAAAGCTTTCAGAGCCTTTGGACTAAATTATTACACATTCGCCTGAAATGGGTCCACAATATGTGGCAGAATCGAAAGGATCTTTTCCCATCTCACCCTTCAAAGTTTCCTGAATTATGAATAAGGCCCCATTGCGTCCGCTTCGTATAAAATATTTACCCATGAGGAGTAGGTTGGCCATTCAGGACTCCGGTGGGTAATTTGGTGAAACGACTGTCCGTGGGCAGAGACATTGAGTGTTTGATAAACTAACCTTTACTATTTTACACACGTGCTTATATTCACGTCGATGGTAGAGAAAAGAATATTTCACAGAACTGATTTCAGAATTTAATTTAGGAAGATACAATGATTGTGGTCCTTTTAAAGTGAAATTAACGATGTTCTTAAGTAAAATAAATATCTACGGCAAGGGTTCGCTGGCCTTTTTATAGGTGATATAGGACCCCTCCATACATATTTCATTGGAAACCGATGATTCAATTTGCATTTTGCATTAAAGAGTGTAATGAAGTTCTTGACTCGTATAGGGGAATACAATATTGCCTCAAAGTCTTCAAAACGTTTCATTATCCTTGAGGATAACATGTCTATGTCTATGTCTATGTGTATACCCTGCTAGCCACCTTTCGGCGTGTGGCAGGGGGTGCATGCACCAAGACTCTATTTACCTAGTCGATTACTTTCGCGTATCGTTCGCGGAAAAAACGAATTCTTGAATCGGTTCGTTTTCGCATCTATTTCTCTTATTTTCCTCGCTGTATCGG
>KZ308344.1:815910-836574 GCA_000376725.2 Ladona fulva | reverse complement strand
GGTATCCCGTCCGGTCCGGGGGTCCTCGACCTCGAGGCCCCGATGGCCGCCTTCACCTCGCCCTCGGTGATTGGGGAGAAGTGGAAGACTGGAAGGCTGCGAGCCGCAGACGAGGCTACCCCGGCGTGTCCTGCGTTCGGCCCGTCCCCGACGGGCTCCAGGACGAAGCTTTTGAGGAGGGCCTCGGCGGAGACGGTGAGACCGGTTCGGGTCCCGCCCCTCAGCCCTCCCTGGGTCCGAACGGTCCTCCACAGCGCCGACGGCCCCTCACCCACCAGGCCGGCGAAGTATCGGTCCCTGGCGTTCCGCAGGTGCTGCCGCGTCCGGTTCCTCGTCCCCCTATATATTTCCCAGGCCTCGGGTGTCCTCTCCCTCTTAAACCTTCGGAAGGTAGCGTCCCTCTCGGCCATCTCCTTACGTAAGGTTTCGTCTATCCAGGGGGCGGGGGGACGTCCCGCCTTCCTCGTCCTCACGGGCGCGTGGGTATCGAGGACGCCTCTCACCACGTCCCTCAGTAGCCTGGCTTTTCCTTCCGGGTCGCCGTCCTCCCAGACGGCCTCCAGAGGAGGATGGATTGGTAAATGAAGACAGAGGCAAGGAAAAGACAAAGAGTAATGCGAGGGGAGTCACGAAAGAAGGTCCCAGAGGTTGAATTTACTTACGTACAGATAAAATTTTTGCCGGGCCCACGTGCGAAGTGACCACTGTTGTCAAAGTACTTTTAACATTGCTACTACTAGATACACTTTCCCACAACTGTACCTGATGATGTTTATTAGAAGGGAGATACCCAACCCACTTGATGGAAGGACAGCATAAATAGAAGGAGAGTGATGTACAATATGGATTTTCAGGAAGATCTTTTCTATTTTATTCAGCTCATTTATATGTTTCCAAGATAGAAATGAGTACTATAAACCGATTCGAGCACGACACTGTGGTGGTACTCAATCGAAAATATGGCTGTGGAATAAATTGTATAGCGCGGCACGGGAAAAAGATCGTTTCTTTTTCTTCAATTTAAATTGAAAAAATATATTCTGAAGAAATTATATGAGAAACGGAACAACTCGCCACAGTAATCGAATGGAAATTGTAGATACGAAACGACTTATCCTGAGGAGCCATAAATCAAACAACGTTTTTGCGGCCCATGTAAAAACGTTTCTCATGTCCGACGTTTTCCGCGAGCCGAAACTTCAGGACCCCTGCTTTAAAATATCTTTACATGGGGCCGGTTTTTCTCCTTCTCTTTCTGCCCATCTCTTCAGAAATTAAGAATCTGTGGCATCGTTACGTCCATGCATTTGAAGCCAGAATGACTATAATAACAAGGAATTCCGGATCATATTTTACTACTCTGAATATTAAACTGAAGTTAAGATCTGTCGTGACCAGAATCAAAGCAAGACCCTTCATTTCAGTGTATGTGATCTATGATGGAGTAACGGTAGAATAATTTTCATTCCACTTTTAATGTGGACCAATCGAATGCAGGCTTCCAAAAGTGCCTCTAGTGCCATTCCGCGATTGTCCACCATGGGTTCACAACTAGAAAATCCAAGTTTGAGAATCGAATGCTCAGGTATGCGACATTTTCGCTACAGTGACGTACCGATCAAGATAACGTTCAAATCTGCAAGCTCTACGTTTCCCAGATATTTCATATGAAGTTAAAAATTCGCGATATATTTTTTTATTTGTTTAAATCACGCAAAGTAGCAGATAATCTCACAGAAAGTTTCAAAATAAACGAAGGAGTTAGACAAGGAGATGCACTCTCCACACTTTTATTTAATTTAGGCCTAGAAGGAGCTTTGAAAGAAGTATATGAGAATGGAACAGTACTGGAACAGCCAATACAGATAGTTGGATACGCCGATGACATCGCCATCATAGCTAGAAACTTAAACGGACTTAGAGAAACGTTCGCAAAATTAGAGCAAGAAACCAAGAAAATAGGATTGCGCATAAACGAAGAGAAAACAAAATATCTAAAGATATCAAGAAATGCAGATGATGAACAATTGGAAGACCTACGAATAGCACAGTATACTTTTGAAGGAGTTAAAGAATTTAAGTACCTAGGGATACAAATAAATAACAGAAACAAATCTAATGAACTTATACTAGACAGAATTCAAAAAGCCAATCAAACCTATTATGCTTACGAAGGTATCCTCAAATCTAAGTTAATTTCAAAACCTACAAAAATGAAAATATATAAAACGGTCATAAGACCAATAGCAACTTATGGAGCAGAGGCGATAACTTTAACAGCTATTGATGAAAAACATTTGAGGATATTCGAAAGAAGAATAATTCGAAAAATATATGGGCCTGTTTTTGAAAATGGTCAATGGAGAATCTTACATAATGAAGAAATTAATCAATTAATAGGTAATGAGGATATAGTTCGGTTTATAAAAGCGCAAAGGATACGTTGGTTAGGACACATTGAACGAATGAGTGGTGAGAGAATAGTAAAAACAACTTTTAAAAATAATCCAGATGGAAGGAGGAAAAGAGGAAGACCTAAAAAAAGATGGAAAGATGATGTCATAGAAGACCTGCACACAATGGGCGTACAAGACTGGCATCAAACATTGTAGAGAAGGCCAAGGCTCATACTGGGCTGTAGTGCAAAAGGAAGAAGAAGAAGAAATCACGCATTTTATTAGTGCGCGATGACATTATTTTCGTGAAAATTATTTTGTGAGAATTCCAGTTTTAAGGCTAAGAAGTAAACCATCCCCAGAAAAACATTTTAATAAGTCGTATTAAAAAATGCATTAACAAAAATAACTTTTTTACTGTTTAGTTAATATCCTTTTTAATGGCCGATATCATTATTGAAATTCTGTAATAAACGGTTAAATTTAAGAAAAGCATTTCTTAGAGACTACCAGGATGCCCGGTATTTAAAAGCCCGAGTATTATGGATTTCCTATACGAACACCTCTTAAAGAGGAATGCATGAAGATGCAAAGTCAAGCTGTCATTGATTGACATCGATTTTTAAGCAGTGCTTCTCCATTAACAGTAGACGGTGAAAAAAGGGCATTTAACTGTAACCACAATGGTACTACGTAGTGTTACGAGCAATTGACCTTCAACTTACCTTCCCAAGTTAAATTTCTTATCATATTGTGCTATTCAATCTCTTTTCCGCACTTTCTCCGGAGAAAGAATCTCAAAGAAACCGCTACGTCTCATGAGCCAATCGATTAAATTCGGATCAGACCATTTTCAAAGAGGATCCTCTCCTTTCATTCCGAGAGTCTGAAACTGAAGTTAAAGCGATTTGAGCTTCTCGAGTTCCGCATCGATTTTTCGAACGGATATTCAGTCAAAGCGGCAGAAAAGTACCAATCTATCGTCGAGTAAGCGCTCAAACTTAAGTTGTTTACTGTCGTCATTCCCTCCATTCGACTCCTTAACTAACGACACTAAAATATTCAAAGATAAAACGCTCAGGTTGATATACTTTTTAACGGGCTGGCGTTATGAAGGATTTAGTTCCTCAAAGTGTCAAAGATAAAACTTGAGGGTAAACCATGAGGATTATCCTTTTGCAGAGGATGCTTATCCGAGGGGTATAAAGTGGCATCCGCGAGTTATCTAGCAAAGGAAAGGGTTGTTCATTGAGCAGCCAAGAGTTGGGTTAAACAGATTAAAGGCCGACGATTGAGTTGGCAACTGTTTACTTTCAGGCGCCGCCTTTAGCTGTGGTAGTGGAGAATAAGCAAAGAATAGACAAAGAACTCTTTGGAATTAAACGAAGAAACTTCTTTTGGGGGGAGTAACTCCTCCTACGTTTTATTCCAGAGATGAGTAAGT
This sequence comes from Ladona fulva, assembly GCA_000376725.2. NCBI lineage: Eukaryota > Metazoa > Arthropoda > Insecta > Odonata > Libellulidae > Ladona > Ladona fulva. Next base: position 832,734 of record KZ308344.1, on the reverse strand, counting down.
CGAAGAATTTGAGATCTACGCTACATGTGAGAATGAAAATAAAAGCAAGATACTCACAAAGCTGATTCCTTCTCAAAATTAAAGGCAATCGATGAAAACACTATAAGAAATAATAGCTGTAGCCATGGCTGAGTATTTTAAGAGGAATAAAGAGTTTCATCTCCCTCGACTGAAAGTCAAGAAAGACGTATTTTTTTTACCAACTCTTCTTAGATGTTCGTCTTTTATACCAAAGTCATCAGCCGGAATTCTATTTAAATCTTTAACCTCCACCATTAGCTACTAAACGTTTTGGAGAAGAAATGAGGCATACTAGGCAAAATCAGGAGTGGGGTAGTTTTAGTTGATTTCCTCATTGAGACATTGTGAGTAGTAATGTAATATTGCATAGGATATACAGCATTGTAGTATCGCAAGTATTTCAGCTTTCACTTAAGTCATCACCCACATAGCTATGATACACAAAATGAATGCTAATAGTCATCGTCAATCATACCTCAGTGACTTCCACCTTGTCGCAGCCATGAGCAAGACTACGACTAAATTAATGCGAGGCACGTTTTCCTCTATCCTTTATCAAGATACAAAGTAAATGTAATGTGGGTTTAATTACTCCTAAAGCCGTAGAGGTCTGTCTCATAGCGGTGATCAGATTAAGGAAACCGTCAATCAGGAAAAAGTTACTGATCTCAGAATAACTCTTAATCTTATTTCAAAGGTAAGATATCATCTTCAGAGGTCATAAAGATACTACTTTCATCAAGTTATTATGTAAAACACGGTTTTGAACAACAAGGAAAATCACGTTTACTAATCTACAATATCTAAAATTCGTTGGCGACTAGTTCCGGCTAGTTATAGCCATCTTAAGCCAAGGACAAAGAAAGGAAGGAGGCTTTTATAGGCTAAAGGAAAAGGAGGGAAGTTGTGGAGTGGGAAGAGGGGGAAACTGTAATTGAAAGTTATTGTCGCAAGAACGAGCTACATTAATAGAATTACATTAAGGACATACAATAAATGATAAACGAGTATAAGTGGCCCTTGGAAGTCAATAGGGTAGTGCTCGAACCCTACTTTCTAAATAAGTGACTTAATACATGCAGTCTTCATACAGATTTATTTTGTCTTTCAATTGAATTTTCTCAAAAGCTTGTGATCATTAGTTAGAGATGATCCAAATTTAAAATTTTAAACTTTGTTTTCCAGGATAAGAATTGTGAGATTTTGCTCGTTTTGTAGTTAGGAATGATGGAGGTAGTGAATATAAAATGGTTTTGTTTACTTAAGTAGTGCTTGAGGTAAAAAGCATGCGTCAGAAAAGAAGAAAGAAAATGTTTTGATGCAATTCTCGGAAATGGAATTTAGGAAGAACGTTGGGAATTTTTTTTTGGAAAACGAAGGGTCATTTTTTTCTGACCCCTTTCAAATAGAGGTCATAAGCTAGGCTGCGAAAAGGGCTTTCCGACTTAAAACGGTTTCCTACAAATTCCTCGACCAAATTACATTAATTTTACAAGCTCGAAGGTTTTACCAAAGCACGTTTTCATGGCTGAATTATAAAACGGAAGGAAGAGATCAAGGATGCCATTTCTATAATTTTATTCATCCCGAGTTTACGGGAACGCGAGAGAGTGTTATTTCATTTTATTCTTCGCCACACATTTTTCTCCGAGTTTTGCATTCAAATCCTGCTCAAAAAACACGGGTGACTTAATTAATTCAGGGGTTTCGCCATAAGGAAACGAAATGACCGCGTGTTCCGAGCATTCATCAATTTATTTTTTTTCTAAACATCATTCGAGATTTTTGAGGCTCACTACCCCCAGCCTCAAAACCCAAAATGTCCTCAGCAATTCCCAGGGCCTTAAAAATCCCTTTCTAAATAAATTGGCTTCCCTCTGTGGCGCCCTCGACAAACTTTCCCCTCCTTAGCAACGACTCCAACAGGTGTTTCTATCTTCCCTCTTCCCATTCTACCTGAGCGACGAAAAATTCCACCACCCTCTCGTCGTTTATATCTCTCCCACATTATCCGTCTCTGCTCTTTCCCACCTTTCATTTGGTCAGTTTTTTATTCCTACGTGACGCGGGCGGGCAGTGGAAATTAAAAAGGACGCGCTATCTTTTTCCTCTTAATAATCTGGCCTCTAACCACCCCTCCCAACACGACCAAGTTAATTTATTTAAAAGTTCATCATGATCGAATTTTCATCCCCGTAGTACGTTCTAAATTCACATTGTGCGAGAAAGACTGGAATTGACATTGCAGCGTGAGGCATAAAACGTCGTGTTCTTGCTATGTAGTTGTTTATCCAGTGTATGTGTATTTTGATTTCAATGTTTAATGTTCCGGAAACCATAATGAATCTCAATTCATTGACTGAGAAAGTTCAGAACCGTAAAACCGCGATTTTTTATTTTAAAAACGTGCTGTCGTACAATAGATAAATGTGAAAGGACTTCATGACATCTACATCTACATAAATACCCTGCAAGCCGCCTTACGGCGTGTGGCAGGGGGTGAATACACCGGGCGTTCGGACTATTTTTTTAGCCTATTATTATCATGTATAGTTCGCGGAAAGAATGAAGTCTTAAAACGACTCGTCCTAGCATCTATTTCTCTTATTTTGCGCTCATCGTCGGATCGTCATGAGGTAGTAATGTTCACCGAAAGAGATTTCTTGATGATACAAAATAAACCACAGTAGATCCGACATTGATGCGCTACTGAACACTTTAAAGGTAATAAATAGAAACATTGCAGTTTTCTGGTTAATGGAACTTATAAGGGAGATGTTGGTTCGCTTAACTTTTGAAAAACCCTCAGAAATTTTGAGTTATTTTTGAGTGTTGAAATTCATCGCTAACAGAAAATGAGCTTTTGTTGATGAAAATGGTATTTTTCGATCGTTGTTTCATAATTATACGAGAAAATCAATATCGTTGGTTAACAATTATAAAAGTTATAGAAGAGAATTAAAATTGTTAATTATATACTTAACAACTATAATATTATCGTTGATTGGCAGTAATTAGAACCCAAAATTACTTATATGTTATCACCTAGACATATTCTTACTTTCTTACATGTTCTGACTTTCTGTTTTATATCAGAAAATTACATGCATTAGATTTGGCATGAAGCATATGAGATCGTAGAATTTTACAAAGATCTTCGTCCTAAATCGTGCAATATATGTACCACGTCGTAACAAATTGCTACAACACATCGATCGTATTCATCCGATAATCATATTATCATTCCGCAACCTCCAAATCTTCACAGTAAAGCTTACGAGCTGGAGGCATTCCACTTTCGAATTAAAATATAACGATCTAAATAACTGACGAATACTTAAGTAATATTAACTTTGTCTTTCGAACATTCCATTGTATTATATTCAACTTATAAAAAAACGCCCGATATTTATTTTAAAGGAACTCAAACTTTCCTGGAAAAAATTAGTATTATGATTCATCTCAATTGCTTCTTTCAAGTAGCATTTTCAGTAACTGATTAGTAATAGCTTGATACAGAACAATATCATTTTTGTGAGGAGTAAATGGTAATGTGTCATCATTTGAAATAGCTGGAGGATCTCGCATTTTCTCCAATATTCAGCCCTCGTTACTGCTGCACGCTGAAGCCTTTTACTGTCTGAAACCGGCACTTGGTAAATAGATTTGCAATGGATTTTTATTATTTCGTCAGACGTATTTATCAAGAACTACACGACAGGTTGAGGTTTTAAATACTGGAAGCAGAACGAACGGATTAAACGATGTTCACGAAAATTAGAAACAAATCCGAACATGTGGAAAAAAGAAGACTTGAAAGGAAAATAAATTCGGTGGTATAATTGAAAGAACAAGGTTTCGTTCGCAGAAATGAAAAAGATTCTTGAGAAGAGCGGAATTTAAAGGAGAAAGAAGAGAAGGATATAAAAGCGAAACTGTTGTTAATGAAGCTACATGAGAAGAGTTAAAGATATTACGTTAAACAGGAAACTTGGGATTGCATGGAGCTACTGATTGCTGAATGAAAATTGGTTATGAGTCCGTAAGGGTTGTAATATTTAGCACTACCTTATGAGGTCTATAGTTACCAACCCTTATTTTTGCAGAATGTATCGGAATGATGGACGTGCGAGTTCGGAAAATTTTTCAGATAAAGTGTACGAATATGTCCGGTTTTGCGGCTGTCGCCGCTTATTGCTTTCCGATTTCCATCTATTTCTATCTAGCCAGCCCACCTCTTGAAGTCCTCGCGGCATCGTGGCTTCATTCGCTGCTTCACACCAAGTTCTTGCTTCCTTCTCTTCTGGGGAGTCCTCTTTCAAACCTGGCGGGGCCATCTGGAATCCTCCCTTCTCTTCAGGTGGCCATACCCAATCAGCCGGTTTCTCTCTATGGTGTCCATTTTCGTTCACGCATTCTTTCTTTGAGTACATAATCCAAACCCATCTCTAGAGCTAATAATCTTTTTTTCTGTTGTCTAGTTACTTCCCACGTTTCCGTATCATACGTAATTATGCTTTCCCGGATTGACCGTTGCTTTTCGTTGGTTTTACTACTTTTCTTCGTCGTTTTCCAATTCCAAAGAAGAGAGTTGAGGTGCCGTGACACTACTTTACCTTGACCTATTTTCTTATTTACGTCATCAGTGGTTTGACAACTCGTAGATTAAGTGACTAATTATGACTGATTTTTATAAGCTTTACAACCTTTGATCTTCAATGACTCGATATCTAGATTCTCCAATCTCCCACTTTCCGGTGTTCTTTTTCCGTTGTATTAATTTTACAATCATGCATTTCCTTTACCTTCCGAAGCATATAGATTGAATTATCTGAGGAAAGGTTAACGGTCAAATATAGAAAATACAAATTCCTTCGAATTCGGGAATCACTCTCGCAAATATCTCAGAACTTCTGGAATCACGATGAAAGTAAGTGGTTAAGGTGAAAGGTTTTTTTTTTAGCTGCTTTGACATTTAAGCCTTATTTTAAAACTTTCTATTATAAATAACCGAAATTACTAAATAAAACCGATATAGAATATTTTAATAGAAATATAATAACCCGTCACTGCAATAAATTCATTATGAAATATTCAAACGGACAAGGTAATTTGATTTCTTAAAATTTCTCTCCGACCTAATTGAAGTATTGTAATTTAATATCGGCATATGATTTTATTTGATTGAGGTACATACGGATATTGTGGTAGATAATGATCATCGTCCTTGTTGGAGTAAAAGATAATGACATTTGATTGATTGTTTTATGAAGTGGTGAACAATTGCCGTCTTTAGGATGAAAATATAATTAAATAAAAATTAGAATGACCACTTAAAAGGCAAATTAATGAGTAAACGATTGAAGCCAGAACTGTAAGCAGAAAAGTTAAAAACAGCCCCAATACATCGTATGGAATACAACACAAACATCGCATAAAATGATTACTGTTTTCTGATATACGATAGAAGTGAGTGGCAAACAGTATTAGTTAAATGAATATGGTAGCTTTGGATGTTTTGAGTAATACTGAACCATAATAGCGATGAGAGCTAAGGAATTTAGTTATAGCAATTGGCACCGTAGTGTATTACATTCGACGTTTAGGCAATTCTGTACCGTTAAATTCGAGGATTAAAATTAAGATAAGAGATCTGTAAAAAAATGATCCGCGTGAGAAAGGAATTTTAAGAATATCATCGGTTGCATATGCTTCTACTGTTGGTGAGAGTTGGTGGTGGGAAGTAAAATATTGAATCATTGAATTCGATCACGAATTTGAATCGAAGTACAAAACTGAAATGAATAGAAATACAATCGACTTCAGTAAGAGACGAAATGAATAGAAATCGACTGATAGTGCTTCACACATACGAATGTGGTGTTACGTTATTTACAATAGAATCATCTTTCGATTAAAACATGGAAGCGACTGTGAGGTGCGAATAATACCTTATCTGTGTAAACATTTCTAGTCTATAACTCTACTTCCTTTCCAATTTCATTCAATTTCCACATTTATTACCGCAATTAAACCATTCACCATAATAGCGCTTCTAAATCGTTTGATAGCAAGTAAATAACCTTTATTAAAGGGAAAACGGATTCTAAATTGTTTTTTTTTTTTATAAAATAGAAACTGTTTTACCTCTTTTGCGATTGTTTCTCTGGTAGTCCAATTTTTTGCCATAACACCTGTTGTTGTTTAAAAAACCGTAGAATTGGAAAATCTTTATAACGAATTGAAGTATATTATAAATAAGTGGAGTAAAAGTGCAGCTTCAATTAGGTAAGAAGTAAACTGTTGGCAATAAAATAGCATTATATTTACTTCGCGCTAACTCTTATTTCCGAGTATATGTGGGTATATATACTGTCGCATTAGACGCTTACTATTGCCTAACTGATCCTCGGTGGTCCGGGGTGCAGGCTTCAAACCTGTAGCTGACTAGCGTCAGAGTGGTTCGATTCCACCTGTTGGGCGATAACTGAAGGTCAGAACGACGACAGGACAATAAGACGAATTCGAACTTGTCGTTTGTGAATGTAATCCTGCGCTAATTTTTATTTCTGGAAATTTTTCATAACAAATTAAAACTCAACATCTTGGTTTTAATATAATTCATTTCTTAAATTTTGTTATACATGTCCTCAAGATCGAGAGGAAAGCAAATACTAAATTAGGAAAGAAGCTAAAGTTTACCTTTTATGGACGGATTTTATTTTATAATGAGGAAATAGCATTTCATTACACATAATATCTTAGTTGTTTTCCTTAATTATATTTTAGCGAAAATACAAGATATATAAAAGAAAATAAGAGAGTGGGTCCCAAGTAAAATGAAGTTAAACTTGATTTATCTAATTCGATTTATTTCATTTTGGAAATAAAAAAAATTAAAAAATAAATACAAATAGACCCCAAATGGTATATTTTATGCCATTATGACTGATTATTTTCTGTGTGTTAGCAATTCCCAAAATTTTTTCACCAGTCTTCAGCGATCAACTTGTTAAACTGAAATCAGTAAATGAAGGATTTCAGTAAATGGGTCCTATTAGAATGTAGAATTTGAAAACTTGTCAGATGTAATCCTCAATATAGTTAGCCTTTCAAATAGGGCTCAATGCCGTGTTATTTAGAAGGTATTTCATGAGAAATACATCTTAAGTTTGCTTTATCACCACGTTGCCATTGTTGAAGTCAAGCATGAGTACTTTCTCAGTTCATTTCGAGCAAAGCAATTCAAATGCAAACAAGCAAAGCTTGTCAAAGCAACTTTTAGGCTGTTCTATCAGACAATTATTTTACTTTATGTACATGGTATATTTGACTACCCGGAATCTCCGTATCTTTGAGTAGGTAAGCGAGTCTATGAAATATTTGAATCCTATAAGTTAAACGAAAGCTTAAAGTGACGTACGGCTTCATTTTACCTTGGATATCCAAGTTCAAACACGGTTTCCATGAAAACGATTCTTTATGTTACAAAATTAGTGGAACGAATTTAAATGCAGTCGACTCAGTTGAATATCTTGGAATCACCCCTACCAATAATTTAAACTGGAGCACAGATATCCGAAAAATATGCGGTAAAGCAACTAAGAAGTTCGGTTTTATAAAGCGAATTGTAGGTAGACGATATGAAAAAGTTAGAGAGCGGTGCTATTTCACGTTAGTAAGGAATATGCGGCGAGTAAATGGGATCCAGTGGATGAAACGAATGCTCGCGAACTCGATAAAATGCAGCGTAAGGCGATATGATTTGTTAAAAAGTGCTATGATATAAAAGTATGCGTTACGCAAATGCTCTGAGACGCAGGTTGGGTATCCTTGAAAGAAAGGAGATTAGAAGCTACGCTGCGATTGTTAGACAAATTCGGAGGAAGTACGTTTACGGAAGAGGTATTCGCTATTATTCGACCCCCATGCAACTTTAGCCGATCCGACAGTGAGCGTAAAAATAAGAGAAATAGATGCGAGGACAAGTCATATTAGGGATTCATTCTTTCCGCGAACGATACGCGATAACAATAAATTAAAGAGGTAGTTTCAACTCTTGGTGTTTACACCCCCTGCCACAGGCCAAAAGGCGGCTTGCAAGGTATTTATGTAGATGTATGTTAATATGATAATATATAGGCAGTACGGTATGAGTTCTAATGCTTATAAACAGAAAGATGTCCACCAATTTCTTAAAAATATCCAGGCAAATTTCAAGAGGAAGAATAACGAATTTTCAAATTAATTATGAAAGCTCCCACAATTTTGTTTAGCCTTCTTGCCATCGTCTCCTTCCTTATTTCTCCGAAGGCCCGTTGATTTCCTCTGGAATGATTTCTATGTTCCGAGAACAAAAGAGCTTTCTTTAATGAAAAGAGTCTTTTCTTTTCGCCCTTTTGTCCTCTTCCCCTTCTAAACTATACGCGATTCGACATCTGTTCCACTGACGCGCATCTCGGCATCTCGGTAGCGCCTCGAAGATTACGAATATTTCATTTGATGCAGAAGTCGTTCCTCTCGCACCCTCGTTCTTTGTCATAAATTCCTCAGAATTTCAGCGCACCCCTTCCTCTGTTGCCGTAATGAGTGGAGAATTGGAATCTGCCTACTCTACCCTCTTGGGGAATAAAGATGGCTGTACCAGAATTAAGAAGGCTAAAAAAAATATAAATTTTATGCATTTAAGTTCGCTATATGGAGAGGTAGCCATTTTAACCGAAATTCCTGAGAAAACTTGAGAGTGCAGGTTCGAAAAGGTAGTGCGATAAAGAGATGCCATGCTTCTGATTCTCTCTAAATGATGATTGGTATATGTAAGCTGCTGAAAGACAAGATTGTAAAGCTTAAAAATAAATTATAATGAAACTACATTACACACTTTAGGGTAGTACCGGTTTATTAAGATAGCTCGAGTTAAAAAAGTGAGAAAAAAGAGCAAATATCGAAAAAAACTGCAGATGACATTTTCTAATTACCCACTAGAGCTACTTCTAGTGCAAAAGACCTATTATACTTATCTGCGTCAGAATAAGCAATTTTCAAAAAAATCTTTCCCTGCGAGTAATATTAAGAAAATCATCTCGGCTGACAACCCGAGACTATTTCCTTAATATTTTGTTTGATTGATTAAGTGAAACGAAAATTAATTTCTGGAGAATTTTAAAACAAAATACTTCCAAGAGAATTCGAAAAACGAAGTATTTCATCAGAAGTCGATGTCTTCTTTTTCTTTTTCATTCCAGAATTAGGCTTTAAGCTTGTTCCGACGTCACTGTACTACCTTATTCTTTCTCTTTCAACGCTTTCTTTACCTAAAGGCTTATATTCCAAAGCCTCTTTAGCCATTTGTAGCACATGCTATCTCCACCTGTTTTTGTGCTCTACTAATCTTTCCAAGATCGCCTGAACACTTAGTTCTTCATTTATTAATGTAATCCTTAATTTATCTCTCATTGTACACCCTTTTACTGCTCAAAGAAACTTCATTTTAGGTGACTATTTGTTCTAGCTCTCTTTATTTGATTCCAAGCATTCTGAGCCGTACAACATAGTAGGGAATGCCATCGCCTTAAAGAGCTTAATTTGGGTTTATTTTCTCGTTTTACCATTTAAAGTTCTTCTTATTGTCCCTGTTTCTCTATGGAAAATGTCGATGCTGGTCGTAATAAACCTAAAAATAATTTTTTAGGTTTATTACGATTTTTTAAAAACTGATTAACTTCCGGCTCACCTGAAAGAAAATGACCGTGGAAATGGAAAGAAATATTCTAAGTAGATTCAATCCCATTTTATTAGGATTTCAATGCCAGTCTGTATCATCGAAATTTTCCCAAAAATAATATAAAAACAGGCCCTGTTTAACACCAATAAAATGCTGTGTAAGTAATTTGAATGTAATGAGACCTTCGAAGTTTAAAGAAGAATGTGAATTGTACGAAAATAAGCTTCGGTTAATCTGAAGCAACATTTGTTATCTGCGCAATTGCACGTTTTCTGTATTCTTACCGAACCGCAGCTCCGTTTATTGCCTGATTTTACAGAACTCAAGTACTTTAATTTTATCTCAAATATAAGAAGTTTGAATCCGGATTATTTTTAGCTAATTTCTGTTCTTAATGCGACCGTTATTAGCGAAAAGCACTTTCCTGTAAATGGCCCTCGTACCGTCTCCGTGATTCTTAAAATTTCATTAATTCAGAGTTATGGAAATTAGCATCAAAAACCAGACCTTAATTAATCCAACCGAATATTTTTTACTAAACCAATAAAAAGGTTCCCTTTTAGGGAAAAGGAATCCTTTAATCTTAAGAATACAAATGGAAAATTAAAGACCTCTTGAGAGGTGAAACAATTTTCCGGAGTTAGCTCCCTTCTTTCATAAGATAGATTTTAAAGATAATTTCATCTCATGATAAGGGTTACTTTAATGCTTCATGAGCCGTTTCATATTTTTCAAAATTTGTCTCTATCGTGTTTGTATGGGAATGCATATTTGCATTTATGTGTGGATTAGTACGTTTATATTTGTGAACTAATATTTATGTAACTGTGTTTTTGTATTTTTTTAAATACGGAAGAAGAGCCTGTATAAATACCAGTACTGGGCGAAAATGCACCTCAGGCCGGTCATATGTATTTTTATATTTGATAGAGAGAACGGTTTCAGTAGAATTTCTAGAAGATCGGCTCTCACAGGAATGTTTTCTCTCACGTTTGACCGCTAGGATATGAAAAACCTCGATATAAATGCAAATAGAGATTTGTAATGGCTGCAGAAATTACATTATATATCTTTGATCCAAGAATTCAATATTTTTAATGATATGTTAGTAATATATCAACTGAAACAATCCTTCGCGAATGATTAGAGATCTGATCACTCTGACAAAACGAACAACCAAACCACTCCTTGTAATCAATATTTCATTGTAGTACATAGATGATAATATGGTATCCAGGTGGAAAAAATGTTACAATTATCGCAAGAAAAAGAAATGTGAAAATGGATGCATGAGGAAACAGAAGAGCCTATATTGTCTCTAAAGGAACGAGTCGGTATTCTCCTAATTGATTTTCCTGATAATTTTAAAATCAAATTTCCGGATACGTGATGTCCATTTAAATGTCCAATCACGGGGAAATTAAGTTCAAAATCTGCGAAATACTTGCAAACACGACAGTTGATACTGTTTGAAACGTGTCCTCCTTCATATTTGAGTCTTATCTCCTTCACGTTCTCGAAAATATCAATCGCTACGTCATTCATACAATTCCGTTGATGAGCAAAGAACTAAAATAGGTGATTTACCTATATTGAATTGATATTACAACTCAATTTTAAGGAAACCTTAATTACAAGCTTATTGTTTAAGGCGAATCCTTTGCTCTTTTGGGACATTCATAGTCAGCAACTTGATTTCCCCTTCTGTAATTCAGATAATTCATACCAAAGGTGCTTATATCAATACAGTAGCATTGTCACAACATTGAAATGAATGCATCGCTTTTTCTTCTTAGGAATATATCGTATATCTACATATATCTCCCGTTTGTCTCTTAGCGCAAGTTCCGCTTGCCGAAAGACGGCTTCCAGAATATTTTTAAATCTCCAATTCACCAACAGCCGTGTTCCAACCCTCTTTTTCTTACATTCTTACTTTGTTTTAAAATTCACCGTAAAGTTTCGTTTTTTTGCCCCTGATGAGTAATTCTTTTTTCGTCTGTTTATCTCAGACAACATTGAATTTTGTGTCAAAACCATGCAGAAATGGTTTCAAAGTGCTCGCAAGCAAAGCGGATTGGTAGAGTAATCGGGTGAACCGTCCGAATATTCTCCGCTATGGGCACAATAAGTGGCTGCGATCTCTTCCAAGCATCCTTTTCAATAGAGAATAAATCGCTCGTGATATTTATGATCTCATCTGTCATCCTTTCGACAGAATAAGATCGTTCCGACGGAATAAAATCATTTCGTCGGGGCTTTGCTGCCGAACCCAATTCCATTATGGCCCCGTCGTTATTTTCGAAAAGAATCCTCCGAAAGTAGTGCTCCCCTTTAAGTAATATCCGAGCTCAGAACGTGCCCTTCTGCACCTAAAATGGGTTCGCGTAGAAATGCCAGATTTTGGATGGATCTCTACGGGGCATTCTTGCAGTTCCACAATAGCATGGACATAACTGGACGGATATTTAATAAGAAATTCTACTATGAGGAAATAAAATACGAAGCACTACGGTGCGTGAGAATGATAACTTATAATTACGTGCGGATAAGGGAATGAATATTCCGGCCTCTGGCCGAGTGGTTATCGTGGTTGGTATACATAAATATTTATTAAAATGGATGCATATTAAAATTGCTCTTTCCGTTTAAATAAATAATAACAATCTGACGTAGCCGAGATTCTAACCAGAATTTCCCACATGCTGGGCGGTTTACTGGGTTCTAGGTTTTCTAGCCAGTACGGTGGGCAAAAATTGCGGTTGAAATCTTTAAATTTCAATTATGATCCGTAATTTTATTCGTCCAATCGTGGAATTTCATCTTAAGGCGACCTGAAATGAGGTTTTTTTGCTGAATAGGGAGTAATATCGTACGTAGGATTCGATTCCATTGTTAGTCGTCGTTACTATCTATAAAAACTGAAACGCGCTGTAGACAATCTTCATCGTCTGATATCAAGCATGTGAAACATGCGTTTTTCATCTCTTAGGCACTCATTTCTGGGTTATTGGAAGTCAGCTGTGATGCTGAGGATCATAGATGTCCAGAGATTGCGCAGGAATGGTGCGATCTTGGACGGATCCAACGTGGTGCACAACGTGTCCCATCATAGCTTCAGAAATCGAGTCACGGCTACGTCAGACCTTATATCCTTCAATTCTTTATCTAAAATCGAGGGTGTAATCCTTGCTTTACCCATAGCTTATTCACGTATATTTCTAGCTCCAAAAACTTTTCCTCTGTATAACCAAACTTCTCGATATATCAAGAATATAATTATTCAGAGCTTGGGAATTTTCGGCCTTCAGGCCACAAGTGACCTTTCCGAGCGTTCACTGCGACCTTTACGTTACTATATAGAATCAAATATATGTATGCATGATTTTCTTTCCCAATCTTCATCTTTTATAATTTCAATTGAATTTAAAATGGACGATATTCCACCTTGGTTATTCATGAAATTTGAGTCTACTTCCTTCACAAAATGTCGACGACGAATAAATTCACTTCCTTCCGGAAAAGTTATGTTCATGGAAACTGACTCGGGATCTTATCCATGGTTTTATATTAATCACTTTAAGTTCACTTTCTTTTTGCTGAAGATCACGGGTTAGGGGAGAGCGTCTGGCTCGGATTAAAGTTGGGTATCTAGGTTAGGGTAAATTCATGAACACAGCTTTGGGGCGGCGATATTTGCTGATAGTTTCACGCAATGTCGAGGTTGATCTATTTTGATTTTGGAATTACGGTATTTAAACGCGGTCTGAAGGTTTATTATGAGGCCGGATGTTAAATGCGACCTTTCGATGAAAACGTTCCATACTCTTGTAGTATTCCTTTCCAAGGAAAATTTCTCTGCAATTACTATTATTTCACTTTACCGTGTGCTGCTACCACTTATATTTTTTTCAGTCTCACACAATATTCTCTGCATTTAGGGTGTGTGATGTAAATAAAATATGGTGGATGACAACTTTTAATACAAATAATAATAATAATAATAGAAATAAAGAGCGAGACTCCCCTCCAATAGAATTTCACTTAGAAATGAGACAACGCCATCGCAAAATGGTGAACCGAATTCAGATGGTGGCGTCAAGGGAGATTTTAGATCCGACAGTACTGTTTCGGCTATGATAGAATCCCTCGGGTGCACTTCACTTTGGGATAGAAGAATTGATTACCGACGCGAGCATGTACGTAAACAGATTGTCACTACAGATCTTATTGACAAGATAGCTGATGCTGTTATTCGGGTTAGCAACGTGAGTGAGCCTGAGAAAAAAACTATTGCCAGGACGGATAGTTACTTCTGGTCGTTTTTCCCTCGTTATATTAGAGAAGCTAATAGCAGTTCGGGTGTGAGAAGATTATCGTTGTTTTTACACCCCCTGCCACGCGCCATTGGCGGCTTGCAGGGTTGCATGGGGGACGGTGGAATCTCGTCACTCCCACAGATCAACGGAAAATGCATTCGGTGACCGGTAATGTAGTTTCTAAGATTAGACGGCGGATCGATCGGAAGGCCTCACATCAATCATTCAAAAGAGACGCTCGGACTGTTCCGCGATTGAGAAAAAATACGAGCACGTTTCGCTCTCTGATCGAGCCAATTTCGGTCGCATGAACAGTTTCTCGGTGAAACTAAGCACCTTCGAAAGAGTTCTCTTATGAGGCTATCGATCGCAAATGCTTCGATACTTACATTTTTAAACAGATTCGATTCCCGGTGGAGGCCTACGTGCGAAATGACCTAAGCTGTCGAAGCACTTTTAACAATAATAATAATAATTTTTAAACCGATGAGACTTTCGACTTATTCGATAAATGGAATCAGGATGGAATTCGATAGTTCGGTTGTCATATATAATGCTATCGTTCAATTCGTTAGATACATCGATGCATGCGATACATCAATCGGTGCCGTGGAATCAAAGTGAAATACATATTCCTGTGGGTTGCGGCGCAAGAACGACGCTCTCAGCACCGCGGGCGATTGCGTCATTTAACCAATACAACGAATTTTGTGCACGCACAAATTATTGCGAAAGAAGCAGTAAAGTGATTCTAAGAAGTCACTCATAACTAAGCCATAAATTGCGCCCGGGCCTCGATCTCTGTAACCGCATTTTAGTCACTGACTGACACAAATGTTTGAGACCAATAATTTACTTCTCAATGCACTGCTAAGCGGAAAATGCTCTCATTTAGCCAACGAATTCGTTTTTCATGAATAACTTCGATGTGAAGCCAATGGAATGCAGCAAAAGAGCGGTGGACTCACAAGCGGCCTTTCTCACGTGACTGAATGCGGCCTCCCGATGGAAAACCGCAAAAGTGACCCCAAAATTTCAGAACCACCGTAACTGAAGAGATAGACCACGTATCGGGTATGTCGACAAGCAACCCATGCTAACGGCATTGAAGTGAACGGAAAAGTGCCTCATACATTTCCATGGATACTTCATTCTTGCTAGTCCCCCAAATGGAATGGGACACCTAGTATGGTAATGCAGCTATTGCATAGCACAAATTAAAACGAGATCTAACACTTTAGTAAGTATTTATGACACTACACTTAATATTTTTTATTTAAAAATTTATAAGGAGATATCGTAAAAATTGTTTTTAAATTTTTAAATACCTAACAACTTATCAACTTTTTCAATTTTCTTTAAGAAACCTTTGGAAGAGAGAAAGCTTCTCGAGGCAAATTGTTCCCGCTTTGCAATAACGAATTACTATAATTAGAATAATAGAAGTACGACCTCTGTTTAAAGCAGTATTTTCATGATCCAAAGATCTGAGATCCAAAGGTCAATAAATCATGGTCGGATCTCAGAAACGCGGGTTTTGCTTCACGACTATATACCTACCACATTTCTGCTAAAAGTTTGGTTTTTCTGTGACTCCTGGTCATTGTTCCACAAAGGTGTGAAGATGACCGAGTCATGGATTTTCGCGAATTGACCGTGTTTTGATTTGGTTTACGTCGACTCACATAAAGCAGGAGATCGATATTGACTCTTAATGTAAACTCCTGGACAATAGGAATGCAACACTTTCGCAGCGCCATACCTGCCAGATCGCCGAAGCACTTGGTCTGAGCAAGAGCTAGAGATATGTGACAACAGCGTGACTGCTAATTTCGGAGGGGTGGGGGAAGGCGGAGCCTTAGTACGGAGCCTCGGTACGATCCTGCGGATCTCATAAAGATAACCCTCGGTCGGTATCCCTGCCGTCTCTGCCTGTTTGAGAACGGATTCGGAGAAGGACCGCGAAATACGAAAACTTAGAGTACCCGTTTGTCGGAATTTTTGGCGTAAACGATACGCAATCGAATCTTATGAAAGTTAAAGGGTTATTCCTGGAATTTATAGGTCTTTGAAGATGAAATAACATTAATAGCTGCTCGCGTTACGTTTGGTGCTCGAGTCTACACTTCTTTTAATTTTCTTCATTCGAGAAACATCAATTGGCTTTGTCTGTTTGCATCTTAATTGAATGAAAAGATACTCCTTCTTAAGTCAAATCAGTATTCTTCATTTTCGAGAATAGTTTGTTGAAAAAATCACCACTTTGCAAGAGAAACTGGTAAATTTAATCTCAAATAACTTTGCACAATACTACATAACTACATCAGACACACGACATGTTTCGATGCATAAGCGTCATTTTCAAGTGTGGATAGGAAGAGCCAGAGTACGGAGGAGAAAGGGAGAACAAAGGGTTCAGGGGAAGGTGAAAGGGTAATTCTAGGAAGAAAACAAAAAGGGGGAAAAACAGAACTAGGAGTTCGAAGGACGAGGCAGTGTAGCAGTAAGTAGAGGGGAGGCGTAGGGAAAAAGTATTTCATTTGCAAGTTTGAATTTCACGTCATTATTTTTTTCAATTATTTCTATTTTTTCCAGCATGTTCATTTTACCTCCCTTCCCAATTATATGAAGCATTTCCGGTCTGAACGTTGAGAGATGGTTTGAAAGAAGAAGATGTTTAGCAAAATGAGATTGATGAGACCCATTTTCATAACATTTTTCGTGTTCACTCGCTCTTAATTTAATATTTCTCCCACTTTG